>JASCZW010000014.1:600000-830646 GCA_034211315.2 Aedes japonicus | reverse complement strand
TTTTCATTAAAAAATTCTAAAATTTCCTGGACTAATTTTCTATAAAGGCTTACGTAAATTATGAATTTTATTTTTTCAAAAAATCATAACATGTTAACGATTATTCTGATCAAAATGTTGTCGGAAAAAAAGTTGTAGGTCATTAAGTGTTCTTCAAGAAAATAATACACTGAAGCTAGAGATTTACATTTCTTATGCTGATAAAATTAAAAAAACCTTGATTTTCACAATTTTTAATTTTTTTTTCAAATTTGAATTTATTTTATAAAACCTGATGAAGAGTTTCAGACGGGCACTTCTTTAATTTTTTAAACTTTTCTGGATTATTTGAATTTTGGGAAATCGCTTATTTTCTTATATCTAGGTTTTTCTATTGGGCGAATTGACAATTGAGATTCTCTCCGGCCTCTCTTTCATTCATTACAGCGCCATTATAAAACTTACGAGGCATTCTTTAGTACAGATCGAAACACAACAATGCTGGCTAGCATACTTACAAATAGTAGAATGAAAAACGTAAAGGTGATTGGTTTATGAATGAAAGAGAGCGAGCCCGGAGAGAATCTCTCAATTGTAGATTCGCCCTAATGAAAAAAAACCCTAGATATAATTTTACCTTATATAAATAGACCAAAAATAGAAGTATTCATTTTTAATAAAAAGGATATATTTTTTTTTCGTAAACTAAGCGGTTCTGAAGTTATTGCGAAGTTTATTGAAAGGAAAGTTTTAAAACAATATTTTCAGCCATTTTCAAATGTATGATAGATGATAGATTATTGAATAAGAAACAAATCTTTTTAAGTCATGGACCCGTTTCTGATTAGACGCAACGGAAGTGATACAAACTGATGCTATCTGAAGTAAATGATCAAACTGAAAAGTTGTTTTGTTGTTGCAAAAACGGTTAATAGGGTAACGGATGTAACGTTAGCCTAGCTCTTTCATTCGGTCTATGTACCAAATATGTCATTAATTCAGCGATAATTAACAACATTATGTTGCTATCAGGATGATCAATTAATTGCGACGAAATTGAGTCATTACTAGAAAATTTATACTCGTTTACTTTCACGTAATTTTCGATTTTTTTAACTTTTAAAACACCATGATTTCACTGGTTGAGCTGAACAAATTATCTCCACGAGCTTTTAAGGATCTAAATTTGGCTGAATTCAACCAATTAACCGAGTAGTTCACCCTACATGTACAGATAATAGCCACCCGTTATAAACTAATTGTTCACATAGTTATAATAACATTGATTTTACGTGAAAATCGTAGATCCAATGATAGGGACATATTTTTTTCTATGTTTTATGGCCTGCTGTAAAAATAATGTATTAAAAATGTTGTTATTGGTAAAATTTTAAAGGAAGTTTTTGAGTTTGCCATTGTTTATTTTTCAGATGGCTCATCTAAACACAAACCAAAAGAACAAAATCTGCGTAGAAAAAATTGTAATGTTTTCATTATCGAATGGACGAATGGAAATCATATATGCAAACGAAGATTGCATTTAATGATAAATCTATCGAATGGGACAAAGTTGCATACACGGAAAGGCTCAATTTGGTGCTTATATACCGACATTACATCCATATCCATCGAAAGTTCCTGACGCTATAAAATGAGTTGTGTAACTTTTTGTGAAACATACTACTAAATGTCTTAAACTTATCTAAGCATGTGTATAGTCATTTGAATATCATTTACAGCTCAACTAATGTATGTGTTATATTGAAAAAGTTAATCGATCGTTACGTATTAGGCTGAGTCAAGGGACACATACCCTATATTGGGATTTTATAAGCCTTTCGTTGAGAAGACAGCAGTCAGGTAAATTTATATTTACAGTCGTGTCTGGAACAAATTTCAATACAATGGAGTCTACCATACATTTGAAATGAAGATAGGTACAAAGTCAACAAAGTGCTATATATTGGGAAGTTCTTCACCTCATCAATTAAGTTTATCTTTCATAGCTTTTCAAGCTTTTGAAATACTGCTTCTTCTCTCCCTAAATAAAACTATCCAAAACACACACACATATTCAAAAGCATCCACTTGATTCTTTTCCATCGTGTCCAAACAGTAACGGATAAGTCAGACTGCCACCGTGTCTGAGAACAAATGCCTTTTTTTAAATAATCTATTATGAAAAATACATTTTGTTGTGGACATCACGATACAAACAAAAAGGGCCCAAAAATTGCAAAAACATAAATTTCGGTTATTAAAATTCACAATAACTTCAGAACGGCTAGGCTTACGAAAAAAGTTTCTATATGCTTTTTAATTAAAAATAATGCATACAATTTAGTTATGGTATATTTTAATAAAAAATATCATTTTCAATATTTTCAAAATATTTATAAATATTTAAAAAACAAAAATTAAAAAAGTTAAAAGAAGCGACCGTCCTCAACTCTTCTCCAGCTTTACGAACATAATTTCAGCTTTTCAAAAAATGAAAATTAAGAGAATCGAAGGGGGGGTCCTTTGAGAAAATCAACCTTTTATATTTTTGAAGCATGAATTTACCAATTTTTTAGTTAAGTGTATTTTTTTCTTGCAGAACACTTCATTACCTACAAATTTTTCTAAGACGACATTTTAATCAGATGTGTCGTTTGCGAAAAAAAAATTTAAGAAAAAAATAAAATCCACAATTTAAATACGCCTTTACAGAAAATAAGTCCAGGATAATTTAGGATTTTTTTTTATGGAAAATGTAATTTTGTGTAGAAACCAATATATGGACAAAATTTCATTCAGATCGGAGAGAGTATGATCCAACTGGTTTGCTATACTCTCTGGAAATGCTCGGCTTATAACTTAATAAATGCTCGATAAATTTTCAAGATGTTTGTATCAAATGGTTCGAAATTTTTCCGCGTATCAGTTCAACTATCACAAATTATCCTGCAAAAATTGTAAACTTTTGAAAATAACGGAAATAAAAAGTGATGTCGTATAATTTTGTTTGCAGGCTAAATTCACTAAATTAACAATATCTTCCTATCACAGATTTCCAATGTAAGCAAAGGAGTTCTTATATGCAAACAAATTCGAAACATTTTCTCATTTGTTCGGCAGTATTGAAGCTGTGCGGCGCTCCGGGGACACAGTATTGGATCGGCAGTTGGCGGTGGCAAGCAGCCTGGAAGGTGTACTGGCGAGCAGTTGGCCTGTTGGTCAGAAAATCGATGGCAGTCGGTTGACCAAGACAGTGGCAACATTAGCATTAATGTTACCAGTCATTGTCAGATAATTGATTCCAATTATCTGCTAATACCTGTACCAAGTGTGAAACTAGTATGGCTAGTTGTTGCATTTTTGCGCAATATAAGCAAATATGTGAGTGGACCATAGAATAGCAACCGTTGCTAACTGTGATGTTTCATCCAGCCAGTAAAGCGACGCTTAGATGTGAGATAACCTGCTTCTATAGAAGACCGAGTAAAGCTAAGTCGATTTAGAATCCGGAAAAATAAAATCATCTGTATCTCGGTAGTTCAATACATCAAAACAAAAGTAATTCACTGTTCTTTCAATACAAATCATTTCTCTTCGTGTCCAATGAATATTCGCACTTTCTTCTTTATTCCTCCCATCAAACGCTGCACACTTTCGGAGTCAACTGCCTAGGCACATTTGTTCGCGTCCCGAGCCGTTCTGAGTCGCGTCCCGAACCGTTTTTCCACTTTTCTTAAGCTTCCGCTTCATTATTGCCCAAAATCTCTCGATGGGCCAGAACTGCGGGCAGTTGGGTGGATTTATGTTTTTATCGATGAAATCTACGTTATTATCGCGGTACCACAGGATGACTTCCCGGCTGTAGTGGCAACTCGCCAAAACTTCACGGGACCTTCATGGGCTTTAATGAAAGGTAGTACGCGGTTTTTGGGGCATTCTTCCTTGTACAGCTTCGAGTCCATCGTATTATTCGTCACGAACACTTTGGTCTTTGCTCCGCAGCTGCATATCCCTTGCAAATCATCAGTTTTTTTTTCAATTTTGTCCATAAAAGCAAACTTAAACTTCGCAGGAACATCTTCTCGTGCCGTCGCCATGTAGAATTTTGGGCCAGGAAGCTGTCCGAAGTCCATTTTGAGGTAGGTTTTATCGTCGATGAGCAGGCATCCTTGGTACTTCGTCAAAACCTGCTGGTACAATTTCCGGGCTCGAGTTTTGGTGACGAAACTTTGCTTCAACGTTCTGTTTGGTTGCTTGCTGGCTCGATAAGAACGATATCCTGCTCGCAAACGAATTCTTCGAACGGTACTGCGAACAGCGGCGTATTTTTGTGCGATTTTATTATCTGATAGTCCAGGGTTTGCTCGGATGGCTCTGAACACCTTCTGGTTCAACTTGCGGTCATATGTTCTACTACGACGCTTACCTTGAGGCACTCGATCAACGCTCTTTCGCTCCCTGAAACGTTTGAGTACATCATACACGGTTGATTTGGCGATTTTCAACGTTTTTGCGATTTTTATTGGGTGAGCAGAAAAACTCAAAACACGGGATATACAACGATGTTAGGGAATACTCGAGCAACATGTAAAAAATATCTGTTACAAAAATCATGCATGATAAAATCTAATCTATACTAATCTTACACTAACGCAACTAATTCTTGAAAGCATCCTGGAAAATGACAACTTCTTGAAGACATCATGTTTCTTGTCGCCGGACAGACAGAGAACTCAAATAAAAAGAGCAATTTCAGAAAGAGTGTCTATATCCCTTTACTACTTCGAATGAAGGGAAGGAAGGAAGGGTGGATCTTCCGTACCGAACGATTCCAAATAGAGTTAAATAATGTGATATTTTGTATTTTATCGTTGCCATTATAGAAAAGCATCAGTTCATGTACCAATACCAGCGGCTTTTAAATAAGTTCGATTGCAGACTCGATTATGCCCACTGCACTATGATACGAATGGATAAATTTCGGGACAAAAATCGATAACTTGAAAACCATTAACTTTAAAGAGATGATGTTTTCGGGAGATTTAATTTTAAAAATAAGATCTATCTTTTGGTTTGAGTGGTGTCTAGGGTGGTCCTTTTATGTTCATAATAAAAAATTCTACGTTTTATTCTTATGATTTAGAGGATTTTTTGCTTCTACAAAATTGTAGATATTTCAATTTAATGAGACTTTGCTGAAGAAATTTAACTTCTATCTCATCTACGTATCTTTTTATAACAGTTTTTGCTGACTCTCCTTAGGGTGGGACTTAAAAAAACAGTTTTTGCTGTAACTTTTTTATTTCAATTTGCAGAGATGACTTTTAGAGTATAAAATGACGCACAATTTAAAGATACAAAATAGTTCCTAGTTATTGTATTAAGAAAGTTGTAGGGGCTGAAGTGTAAATAAATAAACGTTTTCGCAAGATATCTTATTCCCTTATTTGCAAATATTTGCAAACACAGAGTACGTGAACTAAAAGTAAAAACTTCCATCGACAAGATCTATGCAAAATTGTTTGTCCCCATTTGTCCCCTTAAGGAAAAAAAAATTGAGAGCAAGCAATAAGCAAAAATCGTGAAAGGTAACCCTAACTGGCTGATTCTATCAAAAATCATCTGCAGAGTCTAACTATCTCCTGCTTTTGGCAACAATTTAAGGCAACATTAAAGTTAGCAATGTTCTGGTTAAAATCCCCATAGATATGAATTTTGGAGTTTGGAAACTAATCACTAGTTCAGCCGCTTTTAAGAATTTTCCATATGATAGTTTTCTGGAACACTCGGAAGGGAAATAAACAGTTAGAAATAAGTGAATTTGACCCTTCAATAAAACATTAACCCAAACACCTTCAAACTCTGCATAACTGAGTTAGGAATTTAAATTTTAAGAAAAAAGAAGGAATTCTTTAATGATTTGCAAAAA
Source organism: Aedes japonicus (assembly GCA_034211315.2). NCBI lineage: Eukaryota > Metazoa > Arthropoda > Insecta > Diptera > Culicidae > Aedes > Aedes japonicus. The sequence continues at coordinate 824,738 of JASCZW010000014.1, read as the reverse complement.
GGACCCATGGATTATTTCTATATTTCACAAGGAGCGTACTCTTATAGACCGTTTTTTGGTATAATTTGCAAAAATCGGGTTTTCATTCAAACCGCCTTCCATGAACGTTAAACAAAGCATCCCAAAATATCAATCTTCACATCTCCTTGTCCTTCAATCCTCAAGCATCCTTTCATGCCTAATCAAATTCATCCAAATACCTGTCCTGTTTGTGAATGGGACGAAAAAAAAAACATCTGCAACCCGATACTTTGCTAGTCAAACATTGCTCATTTGATTCCGCGTACTCATCCACCACTAAATGCCTATTAGCCATTCTTCAGTCTTCTGCCCATTCTGCCGCCTAGCAACACATCGCGCATACAATTTCGTGGCATACTCCTTTTTTTGTCATATCATATTAATATTCAAACATGTGTTCGAATATAATGTTGGTGGTGCGATATCTTCTGCTCCGTCCTATTATGTGGTTGGGGAGGAATTCTTCAGCGTACCAAGAGATCCAAGAATTTCTGGTTCTCGGCAAACAGGACCGATTTGCATAAAAAAACGATTCTTGCGTCAAGTGGTGGTCCCTCTTCATTCTCGTTCTCATTCTTTCAGTCAATTTTTGCGCGTTGCGTACGTAAAGACGCAAAAGATCTGGCGAGGCGAGACGAGGCGAGTTCTTTTCTGAACCAGTTTGCGACTAGGTTACTCGGCGCAGGCATAAAAAATTGCCTTAAGAGAAGGGTCCTCCGGATAATACACGACTCAAAGCTCACACAGGCTGGAGAAAAGAGATCTGTATTTCGCGGAAGGAACCGAGAATCGTCGCCGACTGCGATGACAGAGCACTAGCAAGAATCTTGTGTCTGCTGCTTCCTTTTGCGTTGCGTTCCTTCGTTTGAATGGAACGTCGTTGCCAGTGTATGGGGAAACGTGTAATTAACGAATGAATTCGCAGCAATTTCCCACGACACGGCGCAGCGACGCCCCACATATGAATGGCAGATTATTTAACCTTATTATTCGCGTTCCAAAGTTTTCAGAGTGCAGTAGCTTGGTCGCGATTGCTTCAGTAATTTTCGTAATTCTAGCATCCTAAAACGTTTCTCCATCGGAAAAAAAATAATTCACACTTGTTGCTCCATGTCGTCGACTGCCACGTTAACGTTCTTGCTGGAATATGAGGGCCTCCTGAAGCCTGTACCAATGCATGAAATTCGTGAAAACAAAGTCGAGAAAATTCCCTACTCTATTCAATATCTTCTCCCAACTCGGGAAATCCACAACTCATATCCATCCATAAACATTTAGTGTTAATTTTAAAAATCAAACCTCAACGTTGAGCAGCATGTTTCCATAACTAATCGATTGACCAATCAATCCATACATACAGAGGGGCCACGCGCCTTCTTGGATTAAAATCAAACTGCGATAATTACGGCAGCTTCCTCGGGTTGGGGCAATCTTCACCTGCTAAAAAACAATCCACCTGAGCAGTCATCGATTTCAGGTTCTCGTTTCAGATCGATATGATTTCGCCCCAAATTGGAGCGATATAAAAAAGAGTGTTAAATACAAAGTAGGCTTTTCCTATCCAAAACTACATTTTTCTTTGTTCAGTTTCGCCTAAAGGAATGAAAAAAAAAACAAGATCGATTCGATTCGAAGATCGTTGCAGGTCTGGGCATTCATTGTGCTGGGTTTGAAACTTAGACAGGAAACAGTTTACAATTGACTACCACGGTGAGAAGGAGGGGAGGAGCGGGAGGGGAAAGCGATTACTCTACGAGGCCCTCGGCTACATTCCGCAATCCTCTACGCATGTTACATTGAGCTTCGAGCAAAAAAAAAAATGAACTTCCATTAGAGCATTTATTTGCAATTTTTTTTCCTATGTCCATATTACAGCAAGCTAAGATTGGGCGGATCGGCATGGTTTGCTTGGATTGAGATCTCGTTACTGCAAGACTTCTTCTTTCAAACCCAGTTTGGAGTTGAATTCAACGGCATTGGCAAGCCGTGTCTTAAGTGAGTAGCTAGCGTATTTGCGGGCTGCACGTTTGAGATTTGAAAAAGTTTAAAGGGAATGCGAACATAGGGAACAAGGATGTTGTACTAACGGTAGATTACAGGTATGCACAGACCAATCTAGAGGCTTTTTTTATTAGGGCGAATCTATCATTGAGAGATTCTCGTTGATCTTTCCTTTTCATACACATTCCAATCACCTTCACGTTTTTCATTCCTTTGTTTGTATTTATTGTATTTTATTTGTTGTGTTTCCATCTGTACTAAAAATTCCACCGAAAATTTTATTTGGGCTCAGTAATTAGTGGAATAGAGCGAATCCCATTGTTAGATTCGTCCTAATGAAAAAAGTTCCTAGAAATAATCATCAAACTTACTACCACATTTTTCGCCTGTTCTAGCTATCAAATGTTTAGTTTTAAATAGGACACATTGGCGGATAAAATATTAGGTCTGATAACCGAATCGAACTAATGGTAGGCATGCCAACCATATGTTTGTTCGGTTATTTCAAATGAACATATACATAGGGTTAAGGGCGATTATTACCCTCGCGAAGGTTGAATTTTTCACCTTGCCTATAGACCTGCACGTGAGCCAAAGAATTTCGTCGTAGGACTTTTATATAAAGGCACAAACATCAGGTGTGATACTGGCGGAATATGCCGCAGTTCACTTTCAGACTTATGACTTCCAGTACAAGGGAACCGACAAAAAGTATACTTATCATGTTTAGTCGTTGTAACAATATCACCAATAATCTTTCACCTGCGCACAGCATGCCATCAAATACTTATACCTTATTTTTCATTTTCTTTTCTATATTATGAACTTTAATGGTCGAGAGCGCTTGTGAGGTTTGTGAATGAGCGACAAAATAGCTATAGAGCAGATAAAATACGAAAAATATGAAGGTAAAATACCATTAAAAAAAACAACACTTTACATACATATATTAAAAAGTGATAATATATTAAATCCAAGGGTAGGGATGGAACCCCCAGCGCACCTGATTGGAGCAATTTGGAGGGGGAGAGTGGAGAGTTGCCAACGCCTTCTCATAAACATTTCGTGAATTGAAGGCGGGCTCTTCTCTTCTTTTCTACATTGGGATTTTATCACTGGAAGGAGATTCTCCTAATTCCGCGTACTACGATAAAGTGTCTCTACTTGCCGGTCCACCCATCCGTGTTTGGTCCACCATACAGTGTCAAATAGAATACAGTCAGATGTCGAACTTGATCGTAGAAGATGATCCACTGTATAATGGCTGTGCCTTGCAAAAATGAGTGGTAATTATTAAATACATACTAAGGCTACTTCCCAGACATTCTTGACCATAAATTTGAGAAATCTTGACTGGGATTGTAAACATCATTTACTAACCCGCAATAAGCGAATTCCTAGTCAGAATCATTGTACCAAAGTCATTGGGATTGCTGATTGGATAGTTTCTTGTTTTATTCATTGTAATAATTCAGACAAATCCTGACTTAAAAGCTTTTTTATACTGAAATTCAAAGTAATTTTGAATGAAGTTCATAGAGAATTCGAGAATTCAATTTATTCACTGTTGTTATGAAAATCTGGAAATTTTCTTCTAATTCAGGAATTCCTCGTGTGGATTTTAAAAAAGTAAATAAAATTTTCAAAAAGGTAAAATCCAAGCCGAAATTCCAGGAAGTTCTCTATCAGAAGTTTATGTAATTACTGATTGAAATTTTAATGAGTTTTCGATACATGATCAGATTTTCTTTGAATTTGTCAAAGGAGGTAAGAATCTACCTAACAGGACTCATTGAACTTCATCAGAGTTCCATAATCCCTTCAAAAACTAATGACATAGATTTCTTTGAATCCCTAACAGAAGCTGAGAAATTTTCTAACCATTATTTAGGGAATGAACTTTTGGGTATTCAAAAAGTTTTGGAAGAGAATTTAACGGTTTACTTACCAGAGTTAATAAAGGAAATTTTGAACAGAAATTTAGAAGCTTCCAAACTGCAACTGAGAACATAACCTCACTTCACCTGAGAATTCATTTTCCTAACTGAAACTCTGACAACCAGTGAACTTTTCGGCAGAAATTCATGTGAGCAGTCACCCGTTTTTTGATGAGAAGATATCTGCTTGGTTGCAAATAATGTCATAAAGTTATAACTCAGAGAGTTTGTGGCTCAAATTAAGGAGGGATATACAGTTGGAATGACCAAAAAATTCATTTTTTTGTTTTTGCATTAAAAACTAGTAAATGTCCCGTAGAAAACGCTCCTGAAACCCTTTTTTCGAAATTCAAACTCCAAGTGTTTCTTTTTATCGTTTTTCAAAGTAGCCTTTTTCGCGCGCAGCAGGTATAAAGAGACGCTTGACCGCTTGAACAAACATTCAACGCGTTTTTTTCTCAAAGCCGCATTTTCGGAGTTTATGCCGGTGATAACTGGAAAACTAATTATTCGATTAAACTGAAACTTATAGGATTTCTTTAATATAGTATTTCCTTCTTTATGAATTAAAATTATTGTAATATTTTATTATTAAATATGAGAAAATGTGATAAATTGGCGGAAAAAAATGTGGATTTTTTCGAAAGAATAACGCCAAGAATGCAATTTTTTCCCCTGTTTTTCAATTAATCTACTAACTGTAAATGTAATTAATGTATTTTTTTTGGTTAGCCAGATGCAGATCATTATTGCGATCAGGAGAGCCGGCACAAGCAAAATACAACGACTTTTTTGACACACTCTAACGGTCGCCATTTTGTTGTAAAAAATTTGAAAAATATATTTTTGTATGCTACATGGGTACACCAATAACTGTAAAAATGTTTCGATTGATTTGAGTAAAAACTTCCCCTTGAAATTTTGGATTTAGATTTATTTTTCAATGTTTTTCGTATTTTTAGACTGCAATTACGATTATTCCTTAGTGAAATTCATGAAATACCGGAGGCAAGACTTCTTCAGGAGTTCACAGAATTTCATTAGAATTCCTAACGGAGAATTATGTCACACATAACCATTTAGCACTCTTAGCAACTATTTTTTCGACTGATTCCGTAGTGAAATTTCGGACAATTTCTTGAATTTATTTCTTAATGATTTTTTAGTTGAGTTCATTGAACTTTTGACTTGAATTAAATGTCTTACCGGAATCCACATAATTTTGAAAAAGTGTTTCATGCTAAATTAAGGAATGTCATACAAGATCTAATGCCATAAGGGAGACAGGGTCATTAGGCCAAATTTTGAGAAGTGGAAAAAACAACAAATTTTCATGAGAGATGTTTTAATCTTTCAATTATTCTAAAATCAAACTGATTAAAAGATCAAAAGGTTGCCTGAAATTGTTAGGAAAACATTTTTTTCAATTATGAATAGTTCCTTCTTATTAGAAGAAATCCACCAGTGCAGGATATGTCATGGCGTACAGTTCCTCGTAATGGCAAGATCAAACTGTACATTCCTGTAATCCTCACTATTCCGTTGTATGAAGGGCCAAAAACAGAGGTGTGAACCCGTAAGCAGAAGCACTAACACGAAACCCACGGAAAGTATAGAGAATCTCCTTCCAACGAAACGCTTTTATTACAGAAAATGAACAATAAGCAATACACATTAGGATTTCCGTCTGGTGGTTTGTTAAAAATAGGGTTAACAACCTTCTTATTAGAAGAAATCGTAGGCAGAAATTTCTTAAATGCTGAAAGACGAAGAAAAATATTTAAATTTTTAAATTACGTTAATTCGACATACTTCCCAGCATACATGTTGTTCAGAAGAGTTCAATATTTCGATAACAGATGAGTTGGAATACTTTTACAAATAAAGGGTGTTTCGATCAAAATTTGGTCGACTTAAACTTGACGCATTTCCTTTAATCGTGCGTTAAAAATTTTGCACGCCTCTCATTTTGAAGATGTGTGCGTGTAGCATCATGTCTCTATTTTGATTTTGAGATTAGCAGTTTTTAGCAGAATTCAGTTAACACAATGTCGTCGAAGGAAGAGAAACAACGCATAAAAATTGTGCACGTGCATGGAGAAAATCCAAACTACTCTCACGCCAAGATGGCGAAATTGTTGAATGTGGCTAAATCAACTGTTACCATCGTATTAAAAGTGTTCGGTGAACGTTTGTCGACAGCCAAGAAAGCCAGATCGGGGGGAAATCGAAAGCCGGAGGCCACAGCGACGACAAATAGAGTTGCCCGCTGTTGCGAACGGAACCCCAAACTCTCCGCCCGAGATGTCGCAAAGAAGCTGAGAGTGGCGCCTTCAACCGTGGATAGAGCTAAAAACAGAGCTGGACTGTCGACCTAAATGAAAGTGGCCAAAACACGATCGCGAAAGTTACATGACGATGCTGACGAAGTTTGATTGGTGGTACAGGACTACGAAACTTATGTTAAGGCAGACTTTAAACAGCTTCCTAAACAGGAATTTTACACGGCAACCGGACGGAGAAAGGTAGCAGATATTTTCAAGCACATTAAACTGTCAAAGTTCGCGAAGAAATATCTGGTGTGGTAGGCCATCTGTACCTGTGGCTTGAAGAGTTTACATTGCGACCGGAACCGTCAACTAGGAAATTTATCGTAGTGAGTGCCTACAAAAACGTCTACAGCCTTTCCTGAAACGACACAATTATTCCGGAAATCGAGTGCCATCGAGTGGTATGCTGCCAACAACGTTCGAGTGGTGCCCAAAGACAAGAACCCTCCCAACACGCCAGAGCTCCGCCCAATCGATTGGCCATCGTCAAATGGAACCTTAAGAAGACTCAAAGAGCTGTTGTGAGCGAGAAACAGTTCAAGGCAAACTGGCGTTCTGTGGCGAATAAAGTGGACAAGGAGACTGTACAAAATCTTATGGCAGGTGTTAAACGAAAGACCCGACATTTCGCATTCGGTAAAAAGGAAGCTTAGCTGAATATTTCTCCTGTGTTCTATATTAACTGAACTTGAAAAAGAAAAAGCATTTGAATTATTAATAAAAACTTTGGTCGACTCACACACATTACTGTTTGACCAAATTTTGATCGTAACAGCCTTTAAATTAAAAACAAGCTTTATTTAATCATCTATTCCATGAATGAGGCATATAATAAGCTCAGAAATAATACTTGGTAAGTTCGTGCCTCTTCAGAAAATTTATATTTGTTAAAATTTGCCATTAGAGTGACATTAGGATGATCCAAAAAAATCCAGAAAGAAACCATAACTTTTGAACCATTGGACGATTTTGTTTATTTTTGAATGGCAGATAATTAGTTTCACTTACAAGAAAATTATGAGGATAAAAAAAATCAAAATGATTTTATATGGAAAAATCATAGAAAATTATTTTTTCCAGACTTTTACTGGTATTGGACTATTTATTTTTAATAAAGAAATTAAAAAATTGATACATGTAGTCCAAACCTTTTTTGGAGTAGTTTATATAAATTATTAATGATTTGTTAAATTTAAATAAAAAAATGTTATGACTTTAAAGCGATGAAAATGCATATAATGAGCAACAAATGAAATGGAAACGTGATATTTAAAAACGGCTTAGACAAAAACAAATTTTTATAGAAAACGTGAAATATGTCTAAATTTACAAGTACAACGATATGGTCATTGTCTATGATTGACTCAAATGTGTAAAACGATTTAAATTTTGTATGTTGTTGCTGTAAACCTATTTAGATAACTGACTTTGTTCCAGAAATATCGAAAACAAAACCCATTTGTTTTGTACTACGTTGAAAATATACTGTCATCTACGGATTTAAATACGCTTCAACGCAAAATCTTACATAATGGTAATCCTTGATATATATTTTTAAACTGATTTATCTAAATGTATACGTAAAGTTTTCGGAGGGATCCTAGCTATCTTTAATTTATTAGAATGATTTGCAATCATGCATTTTAACGATTGAAAACTTCAACGGATGATTTCTCAATATGATGAAAATCGACATAGGACTGTTATGCGAATAGTAGCAGTATATAAGCAAGGTTTTTTATAACAGAGAAGACGTTGCTACATTAACCACATCGCTCGCAGTTCATCTTACTCAAAATCAAAGTATTAACGCACGAGCCTGACGGTGTCAACTGATTCTCAAATCTTCCGATTCATCGTAAAATGAATATAGGAGCATGAGATTATTATGAGAACAGTTACCATCACATAGTTGATCAGATTCAGATGACTGGACAGAGTTTGTAGTAGGTTTCGTGGCCCAACTGCATGAGCACTGAGAGCGCAAAGGCAGCAGCTGAGGTTAAACAATCTCTAAGTTCGTGGTTGGCTTTTTTAAAATTAATTATATTTTTTGTTGGCAAATACGTACGCAAATCCTCTCCAATTCACATTTCTATTTTGTTTTACATTGAACTTTAAAAATGTCAAGGCATCCTCTGTTCCGCATCTATCATAATTGTAAGAGAATCTATCATCCTTTGACTGGGTGAGAGATATTGTGCTTCATATGATTCAACTGATCATCGAGAGTGGCTGAGTTGCAACAAGCTCAATATATTTAGGAATTCTGGATTGGAGGTATGAATAATGTGTATTTGATTTTTTTTGTAAGTCTTCAAATGTAGATTATCATTATAGGTTTGATATTAATAAGAGAAGTTTTGCGATAAATCTGAAGATAATTCCCATCAGTTCCTTGAGAAAATGTGTTTCCTCAAAGAACTTAACGTTTGTCTGAGCAAAATTAGTCCATCCCCAGTTAGGATCACTTACGTATGATTTCCCACCAACTGAACGCAGACATTTTAATCCACTTTTGCAGCCACATTAATATTCCTGGATATGGCGAAACAGCTTGAGCTCAGAAACCAACGTCAAATTGGGGAAAGTTTGCTACGTCAACGCCATACTCCACATTATAAACATATATCTTTCTCTTAACTCGAAACCGACATGTCCGCGTCGTCTGCGTCCCACAACGAGTAAGCCCCATGACAGAATCGAAAAAAGTGCGAACATGCCGAGAAAAAACATTGGCACTGTCACATGAGTCGAGCGAGGGCCGCCACCACCGCCGCCCTAATTATACGCTTGAAATATGAATGCGCGTTGCTTTGCATTGGGCCCTATTCGACCAACGTCAATGGCGGCGGTTAGAAAACGCACGGATTATTTCAGAATTCATAATGACAGGCAGCGTTCGGTGGCGCTATATTTGTGTGTACATAAGTATATGCAACGGACGGCTTGTGATATCAATTTGTCTAAGTGAAATTGCCAGAAAGGAACGATTCAATTGACACGTGTGGAATGGAATGGAATTCAAAGCCAAAACGGTCAATATGAGACAATTTCCGGTAACCCCACCGCCGTAAGGTGATAACCTTCTGTGGGCAACCGGTCTAAACCCGCTAAACAAATGCGTTTCATTGTGCGTAAATCTATCGCGGAAGTTTTGCTTCTTATCAGTTGAATATTTTCTACAATCCTTCTACATTTATAACGCGATCGGTGAATGGGCGTTTTGTTCACAAAACTAGCTTGCTGACACAGCTGCCAGCAACAGAAGGAAAAGGTTTGACCTCGGCCTTCTGACGTTGCTATGGAACTTCTAACTACGGTGAATGAAATGTTTCCCACTTTATCATTACTGGGTCAATAACACTTGGGGAGGGGGGACTTGATTTCAGCTTTGGAGAACTAGTTGATTAGTGACTGATTGCGATGGAATTTATCCCCCGTCAAAGCTGTCAACGGTAATAAATAACATCTTGACCATGTATTCTAAACCGGCCTCCCCTGATGTGTGTAAGAAGAGTGGCCTTCGAATTCGTAAAGCTTTGCGTGTCTACTCCTCCTCCAACACGCATCCATTGGTATGCGTACTCGCGAGCCGCCAAGCAGGTGGCAAAGGGGATGGAGAACGAAGCGGGAAACCTGTCGTAATAGAAATTCGACGAAAAATCAATACATTAGCATAATCCATAAAGACACTTGCCGGGTCGGTCTCGTCCACCCGCGTACCGCAGCACAGCAACAAAGTACGCACTTCACAAATGGGAACCAGAGACGGCGATGTCAACGGCCTCCATTAACCGGATCACCGCCACCGGTGTGGTGAGCACGACACTTTACGGCTCAAATTCGCCGAAATCAATTATCGGTCTGCAGGGGAACCAGGACTACCGATGTTGGTGGTTGGTTTTAGCACGGTCATACTAAATCTGCTGACAGTGGTTCTGGCAACACTGTTAAATTCGAATTGAGTTCTCGATTAATTTTTGAATTGGTTGTGTGTTCATTTGGTGATTGATAATCCATTGACTCGGTCGATTGCTTCCGTGATCTGCACACATCTCATAAACAATTTTACCCAGTTTTTAACCAGTACATTTGTTTGTTAGGCTCAATCGCGTTACCTTTACGGAGCCATAGGCAATGTTTGTGGATTACAGTAAAAAAACTATTTTTTTAAATAAACCATGGTTCTTTTTCTTCCGTGGAAACAATCTTCTTCTAGTTCTTCAGTAATTCTAGCTGTCTCTTTTTGTTTACTGATTCTCGTTGATATGAATGCGGCGAACTGTATAAGCGGGTGATCACGAGTATCCATCTTCTTCGATTCATCAATAATTCTGGTGTCTATCGGTATCATTGTAGCTTCCTCCATTTCTTCTTCCGGCACTTCTTGCGTATCCTATTATACCTCAGCTTGAACTTTTAATCATACGGTGGTTACTGCACATCCGTACGTTTCCTTCAGTTTATCGTTCTACTCATTTTCTTGCCAACGCACTTTAAACTGACTATGAGCATTCCGTTTTGGACTAGAAGCCATCAGGTGGCGCTCTTCCTTGCAGATGATGCATTTGTCCTTGTTGCCTTGGCAATATGTTTCCCTTCTTTTGCTCTTACTTTTGCTCCCATACGAATCTGCACATGACAGGAAGAAAATATGGGTTTCCCCTTTCGGGTCTTCAAAAACGGGTACCAAATGATTTCAATTGTCTTCTTCTTTTTATTTTATTCCGTTTCATTCCATGTTAATACAGCAATAACCACACCCCTCAGCTGCAAAATTATTTTGCTTTGTTGTCGGTGTCTGGTTTTATAACTGAAGCCCTCTTATATAATTTGCTTCGTACTGCATGTTTGTGCAGCTCTTATTTCAATGCAATGCTGTCAACACCAGTATAAAGCACACCATTTAAACCAAAATAATTCCCTTGAGAAATTCAATTCGATTGAGCACGTACGATTGTATTTTCCGCTCCCTCGTTACGAAGGTTTTTCTCTAGATTTTTTTTATCTCATCCGTTTTTTCGAGATTGCGCGTCTGGCTCCCAAATTATTGCCTACACTTGCTCATTTGCAAACTAGAATAAATCGCTGCAAAGGTTTGCATGTTCCTCGTTTGACCTATGGGCGTGTAAATGTGTCGTAAAATCGATAATCCAAGCGGGCTACATCCGCTTCCGAAGCCTTACCGAAGCCGGACACCTCCCATTGCAAAAGGATGTTTGTGACAAATACATTAGTATACCTTAAAATTAGAGCAAATTTTATTCTAGTGTATTGTTTATATCCGTCAGGTTTCGTAGTTATTCATACACTAGTCAAAACAAGAAATTGTCCGTGAAAAATTGTTATTCACTAACAATCATTGTGTTATGAGAACCTTCAAGTAGAGTCTTATTGCTCGAAGGAGGAAGGGAGTGGTCGTAAAGGTGACCAATCGACAGTAAAATGACCAGGAAACTGGTGCAACAGTTCAAGAACCGTCCAAACATGCCAATTTAAGATGTCGCTAAAAAGTCCAAGAGTCCAAGGTTTTGTGCAGAAAACCATGGGTTACATGTTTACAAGGTGCAAAATGTCCTAAAACGGAATGAAAAATCCCTGCGAAAACCCGCACCAGAAAACTTTACACAAAGATTTTTCAACCAAATTGTATGCCTTCCGGATAGCCTTGGACTTCTAATCAATTTTGCTGAAGTTTTAACCATTCTAGGTGTCGGGATCACGATATCACAATATGTTCGAAAATGCTGTATTTGACATGCGCAGTAGCGCGACATAGTGCAGCAATTTCGGCCTTCCATTCTACCTTTCGATAATTCTTGACCTTCTGAACAGTTTCACTGAAGGATCGAAATTCTTAGGAGATCAGGATCACGATATAAACTCGTACAGGAGCTGTTCATAAATCAGGTAGACTCATTTTTTAAAATCTCAGACAACTCCCCTCCGCTATCGTAGACTTTTCTCCATACAATTTTTTGAAATTTTGTATGAATCGTAGACTTGGGTCAGACCCCACCCCCTTTCTCCAAAAAAGTCTACGTGGTTCATGAATAGCCCTTCAAGAATGCTCCACCTTCCGAAATTCCTTGACCCTCTGAATAACTTTGCAAAATGTTCGAACTTTCTAGGTGGTCAGGATCACTATATGCACTTACTCAAAGATTCTCTTTCTTCCACGCCCACTAGCGACACGTAGTGGCCGAAATCATAACCATACCATAACCATTTAGTTCCTGAAAGTCCTTGGTCTTCTTAACAACTTTGCTTAAAATTTGAGCTAAATTCTAAATTCTGAACCGTACTCTCCACTCTCCGAAAGTTGTTGACCCTATGAACAACTTTCTTGTAGGTTCGATCTTTCTAGGTGGTCGAGACGACGATACAGTAATTGAAAAAAAACACTGTTTTTCGTGCGTTCCAGGGCCACGTAGTGACCAAATTTCTAACCATACTTTCAATTTTCGGATAGTTCATGTCCTTCAGAAAAACTTTGTTCAAGGTTCGAACTTTCTAGGTAGTCTGGATCACTATATTAGCTGGTTATAAAATACTCTCTCTTCCATGTCCAATAGCCCCTACGTAGTGACCGAATTCTGAACCATACTCTCCACTTTCCAATATCCTTGACCTTGTCAACAACTTTGCTTAAAGTGCAAAATTTCAAGGTGATCTGGATTACTATATAAAAAGTTCTCATTTCTATGGCCACTGTAATGACTAAATTCGAACCATACTCTCCGCCTTCAGACATTTTTGATCTTCTCAATATGTCTGCTCATAGTATAGTGACCGGATTCTATACTCTCCACTTTCCGAAAGTTCTTGATCTTATGAACAACTTTCCGCTAGTTTCAATCTTTCTAGGTGGTCGGGATCACGGTATAGTAATTGAACATAATGTTTTTATACGCACCAGCGTAATCGTTCAAATCGTTCAAAAATTTTATCTTTTTTATTCCGAACCATACTCTCCACTTTCCGATAGTCCTTGACCGTAAGAAAAATGATCATAAAGGTTCGAACTTTCTAGGTGGTCGGAATTACTGTATAAAATCTTTCAAAGTTCTTCCTTTTACATGGTCACTAGCGCCACTTAGTGATCGAGTATCACGCTATACTCTCATCTTCCGAAAATTCTTGACCTTATAAACAGCTTTGCTTACGATATTAAATCGTTCAAAAATGTTCTGTGCTCACTAGCGCCACGTAGTAAACGAATATCACGCGAAACTCTCATAATATTCTTGACTTTCTGAACATCTTTGCATTACTTTCTAGGTTATCAGCATATTATTATTTATTTACCTCGTTTTAAGTGAGTCAATGCTTTCTTAAGGAGGGATGCAATATTCAAGTGTGAGTTGTAATACTTTTCGAAACATTTCGATACTATTGACTGGTAGCGTGTTAACGGTTGTACTCGAAAAAAATACAACACTTTCTTTTGTGCATAACTTTTTATTGCATGGGAAAAATTGATGATTTTTGGAGGAAAACTAGTTCAGAGTGCAATGTTTATGGGTAATGTGTGCGAAATTTCGTCACAATCTGTCAAGTGATTATCGAGTTGGTTTCCAAACAAAAAAATCTGGCATCGTGCCATAACTTGAAACCAGCGATGGAGTGGTACGAAGCCAACGATGTTGTTTTTGGGCCAAGCTAGCCAGAACTTCGTCCAATAGAAAGTGTTTGGGTGATTATGAAGAGCAAGCTCTGGAAAACGGAGTCTTCAAAAACGACAAGCATTTGAAGAAAGAGTGAATGAAAGTGTGTAAGAAAGATGGCGCAAGTGTTGCAAGGGATTTCATTTTTCACTTTCACTTTTTTAAGAACACTATTTAAAAAAAATGTTTGAGCGTATTTGTAGACGGATTGTGATTGGGAAACTAGGAGAATTTAAAATTAACGCTTCATTTAATTTTTTTTTTTAAATAAAAAATAAAATATTGAAACGCGTAAACGCGAGCAAAACCCTTTAAATTCCACTAGAGAAAGCTTATTTTTTGACAGATAGGCCTATTTCGTCTGCGACTTACAGACTTCTTCAGTGTAGAGTGGTCGACTCGAAGCGAAAATCACAGTAGGTCTACGATTTATAGTAGGTTTGTTGGTACCTCAATGTACGAGGTGTTAACGTTTTTGTTTGTTACCTCGAAGGTTGTTTGAAACCTACAAGGTTATTAATTCCAACTTTGTTTGAAGGTAGTCAAATTGGTGTTGTGTTGGGTGGTGGGTTGTTTTTGTGATTTGCTAAGCAATTTTTTGGAATTTTAATTGTGGATTGCTATGCTTTCCAGGCACATTTAGTTTCCAAGGGTTTGTGATATGCCTTAAAATTTGTATATTATTTAAGTTTAAACATGTTCTTCGTTGAATACATGTTCAGCTACTTTTGATTTGAGCCCTTTGTCAGTGTCTTTGTTTGCTTTAGTGACTTCTGCAATATGCTCTTTGAAACGAATATTGAGACTACGTTTAGTTTGTCCAATGTAATTTTTTCCGCAATGGTCATAAGTTATTTTGTAGAGCCCGGATTTGTTTAGACTGTTAATGGGGTCTTAAGCAGAACCTCAGAGAGTTTGATGTTGATTATTTTTACTAGTAAAACCTATTTCAAAACCAAAGTTCCGTAGGATTGGTCGGAATTGTGCAGTGTGGTTATATCATTGTTATTCTTTTAAGTTGGGGTTGTGTTTCTGTTAATGTGATTATTTGTACAGTTTTTGTGTTTTTTTGTTGATTACGTTTTGTATTAGTTTTCGGGAGGAATCATTCAAGTGTGCTGTGTCAAAAATGTATTCGAGTTCTTTAGTTATGTCGTTTGGATGTAGTGGTAATGTCTGTATTCTGTGTATCATGTGATTAAATGATGCTATTTTGTGTTGGTATGCGTCTAATCACGCATACCAACACAAAATAGCATCATTTAATCACATGATACACAGAATACAGACATTACCACAACATCCAAACGACATAACTAAAGAACTCGAATGTAGTATTGTACGTTGTGTATTTGTTGGTTTTCTGTAAATTTCAAATATGAGTTTAGATTGTTCATCTACTACGAGCAAGTCCAAGAATGGTGATTCATTGTCAATTTCATAAGTGAATTCAATGTTTTTATGTGAGTTGTTTAATGTTTTAGGGGGAGAGGTAGGATCTTCCTTTAAAATGCAATACACAACATCATCGTATTTACACCAAACGGGAGGTTGTAGATCTATATCTTGTAATTGTTTTTCGAAATTTGCCATGAAAATTAGAAAAGGGGAAAGGGGGTTATCCATAGGGGCAACTTTTAATTGTTTATAATGTTCTTTTCTGAAAGAAAAATTATTTTTTCCATGCAGAGATGTGTAAGTTTGTTATGAACGTTTCTTCCATGCTATATCGTCATTTTTAAAGAGTAACCATTTTTCTAACAAGTTTAGGGTATCTTTTACTGGAATACTAGGAAATAGGGATTTGACGTCAGAAGATACTAAAATTCTATCTTCTTTTATGTTTATGTTATGGACGAGCGCTGTGAAATGTTGTGAGTTTTTAATTAATCGTCTGGAAAATTGTTTTGGCATGTTTTTATATTCATTAATTAACTGCAGTCTTTGATCGTTTTCTTCACAATTATCATTTTTGTTCAGAAGGTTCAGATCACGTCGTAAATAATTTTCATAATTTTTTTTTCTGTGTACTTCGTCGTAAATTATCAACGAAATAAAAGTCAATGCCAGTCAATGCATGTGCTGTTGAAATATTATAAACAGGCAGTAGAAGACAATCTACATTTATAATTCAGCTAGAGATCATGTAATTTTAGGTACTTTAACCCGTAAAATAGAATCCGTATGACATATTTTTCAGCTCTATTTTATTTAGTTTTAAGTGAATCTCATTATATTTGGATTTGCATCTACTTGCACATTAAATTCAGTCGTTTATATTGACGAAACACAATTTAAATCTAACATCAATTACAATTTATGTAATTTTAATAGTGTACACAAAATCCTCCAAAATGTAAACTTCAACCCAGCGCCGCACAAATGTTAACAAATTCCCCCTGAAACGTTCTAAACATTTGCTACACCATCCAACTCGAGTTGAAATCCACTCAACGTCGAACCATCGTTTGATTCCGTCTTCGAAAAAGTCAACAAAGCGCACTTAAATTTGCACAAACCTCTGACGAAGATGGTTGTAGCGCACGAGCTACCGGATTGTGACGGGAATGACCTACTAAGTGGCCATGAAATAGAATTTCAGCACTGGAATATCCCTTACCTCATCACTCAGGCATGCAGCAATCCGTCAGATTGGATTGAAATTTACAAAATGCAAGTCGGCGAGTCGAATTGACCGAATTTTCACTGGGAAATCCACCTAATCGGTCCAAACAGCTCACCTGTGCTGCAATTAGGGAAACCTGCTGACGAAAAAATAGTGCTGCAGTAAGAAGGGAGGTAATTAAACGAAAAAGAATCAAAGCAAGCGCAAAGCGGACCAAGGTGCACACTCAAAAGAAAAAAAAACCGAAGCAAAGATAAACTGCTTAAAGAAGAATTGAACCACGCTCTAATCGCCAAAATTTCAAAACATTTCTTCCGCTACCTTGTTCTACCCTGGTTTAGCCTACAAATCTTTCCCAATTTCGTAAATTGAAAATTAAATCAACACAAAAACTGCACTGTAAATTGCGGCAGGTTGTGCTTCTGATAGCCGGGATGGATTTTAGTTTTAAAACAATTACCAAAACTCACTTAGGCTGTTATTGTCTTCATTGCTTCTGGTTCTTCATCTTCCCACCACATTTCAAGAATGGCTGTTACTCTTCTTCTTCTTTTTTGCTATTTCAACAATGTAGTTGTACAGGTCGTTATTATTATTTTGTCCGTATCTTTGTTTTTTCGCAACCGACCAGAAGCCGGCCGGTTTCGCAATGTTTTCCCCTCTGTCTCCTTCTTTCTAGCACCAGCATGCACAGTGCATCGACCTTTTTCCCATTCGAGAAAAGAAGTGCCAAAATCGATGCAGCATTAGCTTGCCAAAAAACGCTGTGAAAATCGTACACCACCCTGCAGTTGAGGAAAGGAAGGCAGGGGGGTTCTATATTTAGATTTTCGTTTCTTTTGAGCAAGCCTCGGCAGCTTACCCGCGTACCACCGTGGAACCAGCAACACAGATCCGGCAATCAATCGATCACAAAGCTGTGCGATTAATTATGGAGCTTTGGAGGTTTGCACTTCCGAAGCAGGAAACCATCAAATCTCAGTAGGCTGCGTGCTTTGGATGCGGTCTTCATTTAAGAACAATCAAATCATCCGCGATGGAGTTACTCTTAATAGATAGTTGACGTTTCTTAATTTTAAACACATGTTTTCCAAAAGATTGTCAAATTGACGGATATAGATTGGGTTCGGGAAGAGTTCTCTCGGTTAGATAGGAGCGTGCGCTAAACAACCTAATTTGAACTAATTTTCCTGTGTTTTCTCAGCTCTTCCTGACCACCTAAAACAAACGGCAAATCGCAAAAGTTGCTAATCATCATTGTCGATTTAGGCAACGCTTGAGCGAATAAGTGGAGATCATTATTCGGACAGTTTCGTCCTCGCTTTTGGACGAGATCACGGAACGGATTAATGGGGACTTTCAGTTCGCTCCAATTTGTCGTCTACGCAAGGAGTGAGAAGAAACTGGTCATCAAACATTCTAAGCGACGAATTCGCTCTTCCACAGTCCGGATGGGCAGCAATCAAAAGGCAAAAGCGCAAATCACCATGGTAATGCATGCGCTAAGGATTGTCGGACCGTTAGTACCGGTACCGATGATACCGGTAAAGCGGAAGATTTCATTTTTTTTTTCAATAGTAATATTCTAATAAGATTTCGAATGATTTGAACTTTTGAATCCCATGTCGTCTATGCGGTACCGAAAACCCTACCAATCACAACCCTGCACTGACTTCGCCGGTAAACATAAACAAAACTATTGGCCCCGATCGGGTAATGCGCAAAGACCAGTCATCAGAAAGCGAGAGACTGACTGGTGGACTCATGCATTCCAACCGATTAGCTACTCTGAGGAATTCGAAGCAGTTCCTTGCCTTTCTTAGTCTTCGTGTGCTCCGGTGTCTTTTGGTGTCGTTCCTTTTTCTTTTCTTTCGTGATTGATTCGCGAACGCTCACCATTTGCCATTTGATGGTGAAATATTTCTGGAATTCCCCAACCGTTGAACTGTTCCTCGCGGTTTCTCTTTCTCGCCCTTTCGCTAGATTCCGTTTTCGCTTGGTAAGTCACCGGGTCCGTTCGGCCGACCGGGAGGTGTTTTGTCCAGTTGGAATTGATCCAAGCAGGCTTCCACGACGACCGCGGGGTGGATTTGTAAATTGAGTTCTAAGCAGCACGGCCTACTGATTCTCATCAAACCATATGGTATCAATCTTGGTTTCGTTGATTTATGACTTTAAATTTGAACGCACCGCTAGAGCAACTTTAGCTTGGTCTCACTTCAGTAAGCCAGTTTATTGCTGATGATGTCTAAAATCAGAATACGGAATAACCACATGTAGCGCGGTGTGCCGTTCATTATGTATAACTTGTTCTTTTTATCTCAAATTAATGTAAGATCACGAATGATAATTGCTTCAGCCTAATTTATGACTTGGTTTATCACACTGCGAATGTACCATCGGCGAAAGGAAAGTTTGAGTGCTTATTTTAGCAATTTGAAAACTCCTGAATCGCCGTAAATTGCTAGGAGATAATGTGATCTACTGGTGGAATCGAGGGTAACTTATATTTGGCAGATATTTAAGTTATAAAATTAACAAAAAATACTGATACATAAGCCTAATTGAAGTTGTGTTGTTATCTGCATTTTATATTTTTGAGAACATTTTCAATATTCGTAAATTGACGAAAGGCTGAACAATTTAATCATCAAACAAGCAATACATTTCTACAGGGTGCGGCTGAAAATAATGCGAAAATTTGTTCTATTTATTTCAAATCCCATTTCCCCACTAATTCAAGCAATAATATCAACATTTTCGAGTGCAGTTATCTTTATAAAGTCTTTTTAAACAAATTTATTCAATGTGTCCCCCATTTTTATTAATGACATCCACGAGCCGACGCCGGAAGCCAGAGCCATGTGCGTGTTATGGTCGACTTCAGGGTTTTCACACTAGGGTATGATGTTTTGCAGGCTCGTGCTTCAACATATGCCCAAATCGAATAATCCAACGGATTAAGATCTGGACTGCTGGGGGGCCACAAATCCTTCGGCCAAAACTTCATGTTATCGTTCAACCATTGTTGGGTTCGATTAGACGTGTGACACGGCGCTCCATCCTGCTGTAGGACAACGTTTTGGTCCTCGGAGAAGTTGGCCCTCACCCAGAGAAACACTTGGTCCTTTCAAATACCGATATCCGGTATTGACTTTAACTCCAGCATCAATGAAAACAGGCGGCATTATCAAACCGTTGGACGCCACCAAGCCAAACATCATGACACCAGCCGGATGTTTGGTTTGAAATTTGAATTTCACTTTTTCCGGAGAACGTTCTCCATTTTCTGCGGTGAAATGAACCGGTCCGTGCGGCTGTTGGCCATAGCATCGACGCTGAAAAGCTTTTCGTCGGAGAACAGGATTATCATTTTTTCCTTCTTCAACAAGGAAAGCAATCTCTTGGAACGAGTCACTCGTAGTTCCTTGACCCGGTTCGTAATCAAGTGGTGTTTCACTCTGGCTCTGGAAGATGCATACAGGTCTTCTTTGATGATTCTCCGCATGGATTTCTCGGAAATATTGGCTTCCTTTGCAAGTTTTCTTATGGGACGCACCGGGTTGCGAGCCACATGGCACCCTACCACCTTAGAAATCTCTTTCGGCTTCTTCTGGGCGAGCAACAAACTGGTGATCACTTCTTTCGCGAACATTTTCACGAATTTGCAATAAAACAAATAGAATGTTTGGATGCAGCACTTGAAAGTAAACATAAACAAATACACTTTCAACAGAAATTAGTCACTAGCTACACGAAATAACCCAATACTCAAGTTTGAACATTTTCTCATTATTTTCTGCCGCACCCTGTACATACTTCGACGTGGCTATGTATAAGCCGATTTGCGAATTGATTTGAGTACCAATACAATTATACAGGTTTATGGAAAAGTAACAGTGAGTTTAGTGACTAAAATAATAAAACTAGTGACCAAATAGTAACCAAAAAATGATATCAAAATTTCAGTGATATCAAAATTACAATGATATCAAAATTTCAGTCAAAATTAGACTCGCCTTTTTTAATTTCTGCATTAGGGTGACCATTTCCATGTTGGGGCGGTTTCAAAAATCGATTATTTTTTAGTTTTGCCGAAAATGACTTTTTTAAGAAATCATTACTTTTGAGTCACTGAACCGACACCGAATGAAAAACAATTAAACATTCTCTAAAGAAAAAATATGATGGCATTGAAAATTGGAATACTGTATTGTAAAAAATTGAATGTATTTGTATTTTGCGACGACTAGAGGGTTCTATACAATTTTAAATTTTTTCTTGTAAATTTAGACTGTTTTTCACAATATATCAAAAATTTGAGGAAAATGTTTTTTTCGTTTCTGAGATATATTTTTTTGAAGTTATCAAAGTTTGGATTTTTGCACCATACCCATATGCGACTAAACTTTCATGTATTTCCGTTGATTTATGGTTACGGTAACATAGTCATACTATCTACACTTATTTCTATTTCGGATTCTAGACTTCCATGGATTGCCCAAAGACTTTAATCAAATTTGTAGATTGCTGCTGAGCATGAGTATTATTAACCACCCGAGGTTGCTACTCCGTTACTCCGAACCAAGAGCAGATGCTTAGGACTAGCATACATCCTCAATGCGTAAAAACTGGTGATCTCAAACTAAGACAATACCGGCGCCGGCATTGCCGGAATGCAGGTCAAGTAGGGAATGGGTAGGCATATTTTACGTTATACTCGCTTTGAAGGAAGCCGAGAAATGCTCTGCACTTTCACGAGAAATCATTGGGATGTTGGATAAAATTGTTGGGTTTGAAGCAGGATCCGATTTGTTAAATGCCTAATTCAACTATAACGTCGGCAACGAATAATATATTTAATTATGTTCCCGGTTTACTCTCTGTACAGAGATGTACATTAAAGTTATTCAAATATTTGCACCGATCTAAACCAACAGTAGGGATGCTGTTGGGGTCAATCACAAGTTTGGGTGGTTTACTTCAATGGAATACAGAAATACGTTAGAACATCGAGTCTATCTATCTATCTATCTATCTATCTATCTATCTATCTATCTATCTATCTATCTATCTATCTATCTATCTATCTATCTATCTATCTATCTATCTATCTATCTATCTATCTATCTATCTATCTATCTATCTATCTATCTATCTATCTATCTATCTATCTATCTATCTATCTATCTATCTATCTATCTATCTATCTATCTATCTATCTATCTATCTATCTATCTATCTATCTATCTATCTATCTATCTATCTATCTATCTATCTATCTATCTATCTATCTATCTATCTATCTATCTATCTATCTATCTATCTATCTATCTATCTATCTATCTATCTATCTATCTATCTATCTATCTATCTATCTATCTATCTATCTATTCTATCTATCTATCTATCTATCTATCTATCTATCTATCTATCTATCTATCTATCTATCTATCTATCTATCTATCTATCTATCTATCTATCTATCTATCTATCTATCTATCTATCTATCTATCTATCTATCTATCTATCTATCTATCTATCTATCTATCTATCTATCTATCTATCTATCTATCTATCTATCTATCTATCTATCTATCTATCTATCTATCTATCACT
This sequence comes from Aedes japonicus, assembly GCA_034211315.2. NCBI lineage: Eukaryota > Metazoa > Arthropoda > Insecta > Diptera > Culicidae > Aedes > Aedes japonicus. Next base: position 802,534 of record JASCZW010000014.1, on the reverse strand, counting down.
CTATCTATCTATCTATCTATCTATCTATCTATCTATCTATCTATCTATCTATCTATCTATCTATCTATCTATCTATCTATCTATCTATCTATCTATCTATCTATCTATCTATCTATCTATCTATCTATCTATCTATCTATCTATCTATCTATCTATCTATCTATCTATCTATCTATCTATCTATCTATCTATCTATCTATCTATCTATCTATCTATCTATCTATCTATCTATCTATCTATCTATCTATCTATCTATCTATCTATCTATCTATCTATCTATCTATCTATCTATCTATCTATCTATCTATCTATCTATCTATCTATCTATCTATCTATCTATCTATCTATCTATCTATCTATCTATCTATCTATCTATCTATCTATCTATCTATCTATCTATCTATCTATCTATCTATCTATCTATCTATCTATCTATCTATCTATCTATCTATCTATCTATCTATCTATCTATCTATCTATCTATCTATCTATCTATCTATCTATCTATCTATCTATCTATCTATCTATCTATCTATCTATCTATCTATCTATCTATCTATCTATCTATCTATCTATCTTATCTATCTATCTATCTATCTATCTATCATATCTATCTATCTATCTATCTATCTCATCTATCTATCTATCTATCTATCTATCTATCTATCTATCTATCTATCTATCTATCTATCTATCTATCTATCTATCTATCTATCTATCTATCTATCTATCTAGCTATCTATCTATCTATCTATCTATCTATCTATCTATCTATCTATCTATCTATCTATCTATCTATCTATCTATCTATCTATCTATCTATCTATCTATCTATCTATCTATCTATCTATCTATCTATCTATCTATCTATCTATCTATCTATCTATCTATCTATCTATCTATCTATCTATCTATCTATCTATCTATCTATCTATCTATCTATCTATCTATCTATCTATCTATCTACACTCAGTAGCAAAAAAAAAGCCGAGCAAAATTTTCTTCCAAAAAACGCGTTGTTCAACCTTCTGTAACTTTGTCAATTATCAATATATTTGGCTGAAATTTTGACAACGTTATAACTAATGTTTTGACCTTATGTGACCAAAATTTTATGTTGATAAAGTTTATAAATTTGAAGTTATCATAACACATGTGAAAAAAGTCATTTTGGACATACCAATTTCAAAAAGCCGTATTTCTGTGAAAAATTTAGGTAGCAGATTAAAAATTTCTCCATGACTTAAAAAAATACAGAAATTTATGTGGGCAAAATTTGAACTTTTTCCATCAAGTGGTTTGGACTACAGCTGGCGTCAAAGTTGAGGCTCCAACATGAGTATTTTCCTTGTTCACCCAATATTGACCACGCTGAACTATCGGTGCAAATACAAAGCCGAGGCGAATTCATCTTATTAATTCGGACTAAACCTGTATGATGACAACGCCTCGGCTTTTTTTTTGCACCGATATTTCAGCATGGTCATAATTGGGTGAACAAGGTGATAACTCACTATACCAATGTTAGATATAGTGAGTTATCACTGAGAATGTTCTGACACTATCAATCAAGTAGTACGATAAGACATAGTTTGAAGTTTGAACAAGATAGGGAGTTTGTAGGAAGTTTTGTGTATGCGGAGACATACTTAGCTGGTCGTTGTGTGGAGCAAACGATCATCATCCGGGATACAACACTGTTATTTTTTAAGACAGTTTCTAATGGACACCAATGTAACTCGGACTCGTCTTAGAGCATAATGCAGTTTTCAGAATCACACTAATCTGGACAGTTTTTACTATCACGGCAGCAAATTAAATTTTTCTTCTACCAGATATTTCCGGAAGCTTGAAACCTTGTTCGTACGTAATCTTTAAAAAATAGTTAACAATATTCAGGTAAACCAGCATTTGTCTTACAATACATCGATTCATATGTTCAATGAGAAATCTGATTTGTTTTTAGAACAATGTATCTAAAGGGTGTTCCGATCAAAATTTTGTCAAACAGTAATGTGTCTGAGTCGATCAAATTTTTTATTCATAAGTCAAGTGCTTTTTCTTTTTCAAGCACAGTTAATACAGAATACAGGAGAAATATTCAGCTAAGATTTCATTTCACCGAATGCGAATTGCCGGGTATTTCGTTTAGCACCTGCCATGAGATTTTGTACAGTCTCCTTGTCCACTTTATTCACCGCAGAACGCCAATTTGCTTTGAACTGTTTCTCGCTCACAGCAGCCTTTTGAGTCTTCTCAAGGTTCCACTTGACGAATGCCCAATATTGTTCGATTGGGCGGAGCTCTGGCGTGTTGGGAGGGTTTTTTGCCTTGGGCACCACTTGAACGTTGTTGGCAGCATACCTCTTCATGGCATTTTTTCCGTAATGGCAAGATGCCAAATCCGGCCAAAATAGAACGGAACAATTGTGCCAATTCAGGAAAGGCACTAGAAGTTTTTGTAAGCACTCGCTCAAATAAATTTCCCGGTTCCGGTTACAATGTAAACGTTGCTCTTCAAGCCTCATGTACACAGGAACAAATATCTCTCAAGGAACTCGCGGCCATCGTGGATAACTTCCCAAAACGTTTGAAGGCGTGCACCTCAGCACGAGCCGGCCATTTTGAAATGCACAAATGAAACTTGTAATTTGCAAACACATTACTATAACAAACAATACATAATGATTTGTTAATCCAACAAAAAGGGATAGTTTTAACACCATTTTGTTGTACGGATAATATTCGTACACATGTAAAACATGTGAAGACCCAAACATTGCAAAACAATTCAGCAGTTAAAATGTTGGAACTCTGAACCAACACAGGGAATGTGTTATCACTTGATTCACGGACAGTTTGGCACCATTTGTCATAGCTCGCTGACGGGATAACTGAGAGCTCCACTCCGAAGAGCGCACAGTGCCTACAACAAGTATCAATAAATTTTCGTTTGGCAAGGCCAGCAACGATCGCTTCCTCCACAGCCTATAACTTTTCGTCGGACTTCATACATGAGTTTATGTATGTGACACGGCTTCAGCCTCGGCTGCCATTAATGCAATGTTTAATGGATTATGCAAATAAATTTTTCGCTTCATCTTTTACCCGGTACTGGCCGGCTGTGCTGAACTTTCAGGTGCATGTGCTGTAATGGATAGAACAGTGTACTCACTTTCCTTGAAGAATTTCAATTTCATTTAACGAGATTCGTTCCACATCGGTTGAAATGGACTTGCCGTCCGGAAACGAGAATAGGGTTATTCATAAGGCGATGTTCCCCGTCCATCGAAGTCACGATTACTTACCCTATTCTGAGCTTCTGGCGTGGAGCAAGCAAACAGCAGCTCATAAAATTTAACCGACTAAAGAAGAGCGAGTAATGCTGGAAATTAAAATTTCCCTTCTTCTCGCCCGACAAAAGAACAACACTACACACGTATAGATTGCACCGAAGCACGCGAAAAATTACCCGAATCGTTCATGAATGAAATAAACATTGCTCATTTTCCGCAGTTTTACGCGAATAAGCCAATTACACACTCTTTCTCTTTGGGTGAAAAGGATACAATCGGCAGTGCTCGTTCTCGGAAGTGGATCACTGTAAAGGCCTGATCTGGCGTCGCCACGTCCAACAGGTGGTGAGGAGCTTGCAGTTGCTCTTCCCTTGTAGCTTTCGCCGTCACGATGTCCAGTTCACGGTATACCTAGAAAAGCGGAAAGAAGCAGAAAGTGAAACCAGAAATAAACAAGAATTATTATAATGCTTCCAAGAAGAACGATAAGTCGAATCATTCCAGGATTGTTAGAAAATCACTGTTTTATGCCGCTCCACATCACACCGCAGTAGGCTGTGCTACAAATTTCCAAAAGACACGAAACGGTACCTATAAAAAGTTGAACGCCTCAATAATGACAGTCCAACCACCGAGAATTGTTAATCGCGTCACAGCAATCGACACCAAGCTGAATGGCAGGTTGATTTTTAAGACTATTTGATTAGAAATTCATGGCCAACCGAGCTTGAGCACAGTAAAAAAAAATCTCTCAATACGATAGCCCACGGTCGTAAACAAGAACTACACTGCGGAACGGATCAAATGCCTTAACTGTTCATATAAATTAATTTATCAATAAATAAAAAACCAGGGAGGTTTATGATTACTCCCTTTCGGAGTTGTAAGCCGATCGGAGCCTCAGTTTGTGGCTACACTCGGAGGCACCGATAACAAGATAATTACCAAGCATTTAGTCAGCTTCTTTCCTACAGCGAATTTCAACCACTTAGCATTCTGACCAACTGCCCAAGGGGATCGATCAAAATGTAAATAGAAATATTTAGAAAACCATCAAAGTTGGCCCGAGACGAAACGAGTCTGGCTTCATTTGAATTCTTTCATTCGAAACGAGACGAGATTAGGGAGAATGATCGAAAGCGGGATAAGAACTCCATTTAATCGCTCCATTTCTCACGCTTTGGGCGTCGCGTGATCTAGTTGCTGACGTAGTTTGGTTCAACAGGTGACACTATAAAAAAAATACCAAACAATTATCTGCCAGCATAACTGACCCTGACTCATGGGATTTCAACGTTCGAATTGGGTAACAACATATGGCATCCATTGCGCAAGAGTTCATCAGCCATTAAGGTTGGATGCGGTGGGCACGCCATGGCCGCATGGACGGACGGACGGACGGACGGACGGTCATAACAAGCGAGAGAGCAGTTAAGATAGCTTCAAACCCTTGAATAATATTCCTCCCGAACAGGTGCAAGGCATGAAACTGCATACGTCATCGCCTGCTGGAGCGGATGGGTTCCTCATTCCGACGAATGGCTAATCTTCTATCTACCTGATCGTTTATGGAATCTGGTGGCGCACGGGCGGGCACCTGTATGCGTTGCTAGCGGCAGGGATGCCAGATACCCCAAAGCATAACTTTATCGAAGTAAAGAAATAGAATTTTACGAAATGTTCTTTTACAAATCGGTAATGTTACTTAATTACTATCGTTTACACCAAACCAGCCTTTTCGACATGTCATTCGATTCACAGTAGCGGTTTTAAGCCAAACGGGTCAAGATAGCTGCGTAAAATGAAAATTCTTGAAATCTTCAACACTGCTAAAACATTTATTTTCTTAGAGCAAAAAGGTTCCTAAACATACTCTGTCCAATATAAAACTACTGGCTAGAAATTCATCCAATGCCTATCAATATTGCATTTGAAACACTTGTTGTTAATTCCACCGCTAAGAAAATATTCGAATGTTGCTAAGATTTAAGACAATGTCTTTTCATAAAACTTTCTTTCAACCAGGGTATGTGTCCCTAGTCCGATTGCTTATTTCACAATAAAAGAGTTATAGCTACATTCCAAACAGTTGATTAAGATGTTAATCCTTCTTTCTGTAAAATTCGCGAACTTTCTGTGGTACTCCCGCAATCAGGTTACGCCCGCCGTGAAGATTCTCCATCTTCTTTTGAAATCATCGGTACAATTAGCTCTCTTCTTAGTTTCTAAGAGTATCCGCTTATATAGAACCCAGTAATTCTCTATTGAGCGAAGTTCTGGACAGTTAGGTGGATTGGCTGTTTTTGACACGTATTTGACCTCTTGTGCCTTGTAACATTTCAGAACTAACTTCGCATAGTGACAAGAGACCAAATCACGCCAAAACAGAGCTGGAGAGTCGTGGGTTCTGATAAACGGTAGCAACCGCAATTCTTTCTCGTACACATACTTATTGATAGTACCGGTAGAGATGAAACTTTTGGATTTTCGACCACATTTACAATGGGCCTGCCAAATCAAATATTTCTTCGGGAATTCGGACTCCTGCTTTGTCCGGAAATGCTCGGCAACGGCGAACCTATGCATTGCAGTCCCGGAAGCTGTTCTAAGTCATTGAGTAAGAAGATTTCGTCGTCCATTATAATACAAGAAAATGGTTGCAAAAAATTGGTTTTCAGCTCCTTAGCATGTCTTTTTGCAGTGAAATTTAGCTTGTCATCACGGTTGGGCACCTTTTTCACTTTGTACGCCTTCAGTCCTTGCCTCTGCTTCACTTTTTGTACGTATGAATATGACTTCCCAACTTTGCGAGCCACATTTCGCACAGAAAGATTGGGATTTTTCTCAATAATGGCTACTACCTTCTTGTCCATTTATCGGGAGAATACTTTCCGATTTGTTTCACTTCCAATAGCTAAAGAATGGAACGGATGCATCAGATATTACCGGGTTATTCGGTTTTTAAATTGACCCTCGCTACCTCCACTTTTTGAGAGTAGCTTGTATTGGTTTCCGGCGCACACCCGAGGAACCAGTGGGCTTCCTTTTACCGGGGGCGTATACCTTCGGAAAATCACTCTCATCGGCTACGTCAGAGTCCAGTACGTCGAAAGACAAAAGGTTTTTCATTTTGAGCGGCTGATACGTTTTGCGACTTTAACATTTCTGCATACGTCTGCTTGGAGTTGGTGGGTGTTGGCCAAATATGGATTTTTCAGATATAATCCTAAATAGATTATAGAGTATTTTTCATACATCTAGTAACCTAACGTCCGTGCTGCATCACAATATTTTTTATTGTGATGTGTCCAACTCAATGGGTAAATTGAACTGAAGGTGAGTTTGAAAGAAGAGGAATTTGGAGTTGAGCACACGTACCCAGTGGTTGACCCGGACTTTTTGTTCATGAATCTGGACACTTTTCAAGTTATCATGCAGTTGTGAGCTTGTAAATTTGTCATAATTGCGATAAATATGAGAGGGTTGACTCATCGACTATGTTCATCAGATATAGCTCGAATGAGCTTCAGCTTAATAAACAACTGAGTATTGTAGTCGTTTATTTAATAAAATGTTCTCACTATTCTCATTCAATGCTCATTTCAGCCAATAGTGCCCACAAAGTTGTAATCAACCATCGACAACCTGCAACAATAACTCTTAGTATCTTTTCATATGAATGGCTATGCTCTTCGATCATCCGGGGGACGGCAAGGATTCTTCTTATATCTTTGTTCTTAATTTTGTTTCATTTCAGGCAACAGATAGTTTATTTCTACCAAATTTTGAAGACAATATCTAATATCCCTCTATTTTTCAAAACGTTTTAAGAAGTGGTGCTTCGGTTGGGCATGGAGATGAATTGGTGTACCAGATGCTTGACGGACGTCTGTGGAGTTGGGTACAGGCGACTCGGGAGGTAGTAAGTGCTCTGAAGGACGTTGAATCGGTTGTGTCGATACATTGTTCCATAATATTTTGTTATCGGGCGGAGCGTTTTGTCTATTGTTTCGGTTGCCTATTGTTCGTTGCGCGAGTGATCGAGTGAGCATGAGAAGTCGTGATTCGCAAATAAACCACTATTACATTTTGTAGGTGACGCCAGCGGCATCCGTACTGTTGGTGTAGATCAGTCAGAGTTAGCTCTCAGGCGTTGAGATGAATCGCCTTGTTTTCCTAATGAAATACCACTATCACACTTTGTGAGCGGGCCCAATGGCACCCTTACTGTTGGTTTAAACCGGTCAAAATCGGCATTTAAAATCACTTTGTTTTCCCAATGAAAAACCACAATCACACTTTGTGAGTGGCCACAATAGCATCCTTACTGTTGGTTTAAATCGGTTGAAATCGGAAATCACTCCTAATTTTGAAATATTTAACTTGACAGCTTATCGTTAACCAAAACGAATCCTGCTGCTACCTAATCCAGCTATCCAAAATCCCAGTGATTTCTCGTGGAAGTGCAGTGGATTCCGCGGCTTCCAATAAAGCGAGTATCATGTCAACATATTCCTACCCTTTCCTTATTTGATCTGCATTCGGACGGGGCCGGCGCCGGTATTGCTTTAGTTTGGGATCTCCAGTTTTTACACATTGAAGATGTATGTTAGTCCCAAGCATTATCTGTTGGTTCTCTGTGTAATAACAGCTGATCTGGCAATAACGGAGCAGCAAGCTCGGGCGGTCAATCATGCTCATGCTCTGCATACGTCTGCTTGGAGTGTTCTTGTATGGAACGCTTCACGTTACCAATGCGCTTTTCATACACGGGGCAGTTCTGCAAATCGTGGAGAGGTTCTTTTCCGCAGTAAACACACTTTGTTGCTCCCTGTTGGCAACCATCCTCTAAATGCCTTTTAACGCATTTGCTACAATTAAATACCCTTGGTACAGAAAGGCGCACTGAAAAAAGCATTATCAATTTCAACAAATTTTGGGAGAATTGACCCGGCGTGGGTCACTTGTAGCGAGTACGTCGTTCTTCCATGTACCATTGTTGCTGCTTGCAATTGTTTACATTCCAGAATTTCAATGGTATACGAAACAGAATCAGGAAGGATAACTTCCATAATGTCTTCACACCATCTATCTCAACATCTCGAAATGGGATATAGACGTAGTACTCGGCATTGTAACCTAAGTCGTTAGCAAATTTCATTTGCAATTTTATATGTAGGTGCCCTTAACACGCACTTTGTTTCGGTTAACCTGATGAAATTCGGTCTCCGGATAACGATGCACTTTTTCCCCTCGGGTGTTTAACGAGGATACTGGCTGGACAGATCATCCGTCGGGCTCGGCCGGGAAGGTCTGCTTCCTAAAAAGAACGTTCGGCTGGATATCAGCGGTTCAAACAGCCCACTAATTTTAATGTGCACTACAATTACCGCGTGGTTTTTAGCGGGTTAAACAAAACTGAACCACAGCTCTTCAGCGTTCGATGCGGAATGATTTAGCTTAGTTGAACTTTTTTAAGCATTCATAACAAACGGAGAAGCTGAACAAATTCTGCAAACCATGTTTTTTTTGCATTAACGTCTCTTTAAACTGTTCGTCTGCTGTAAACGATTAAAACTCATTCGAGATGGCCAGTGACCGCACTTACCTGAGCCCAACAATGCACTTCTCTGTATCTCCTTCGTGTACCTACAGACTTTCAATCTTGTCATCACATTTTCTTTGTCTTTCCATCTCAATTTCTTGTATCTTGTCACATACCTAAAAGGGAGTAGGATATTGAAGGAAACCCTAATCGTCTTACAAGAATGCCACCTAATTTTGTCCAAATATCAAAACAGTGCTTGGGACTGAAGCCGTATGAAGGGAAAACTATTCCAAATCACAACGACAAACAGAACGAATTATGTCAAAACCGCAGGCTCGATGTTTGTACTGCAAATATTTGAAGAAGTTTTCATGCGTTGTTATGGACGATGAAACTTATGTCCTGGAAGAATTCAAGCAGCTTCCAGAGCTGGTTTTCTATTCTGCTATGAGCAAAACAGCTGAGTATTTCAGGATGAAGAATGATTCCAAATATCCCAAAAAAATACCTTGTTTTGCAAGCAGTTTACAGGTATGGCAGAAAGAGTAAAATTTTCGTCACTTCAGGCACAATCAAGGAGATTCAACAGGAAGACCAGAAGCGACTGTTACCCTTCTTCAAAAACAACAAAGAAAAACCATTGTTCTAGCCCGATATGACATCATGCCATTATGCTTAAACTGTGATAGAGTGGTACGAAGTAAATCAAGTGAATAACGTACCAAAAACCAAACCACAAATCCACCAAACTGTCCAGAGTTACGAGCAATCGAGAGATATTGGGCTCTGATGAAGCGGAAGCTTTCTGGAAACAAACAAGAACCAAATATATGAAACATTTGCAACAAATTTGGAGAAAGACGACCACCGCCACGGTATCTGAAGAGTCGGTACAAACCCTAATGGCAAAGTTCGAAATTTTTAAGTTATACAGAATAACTATGTTTTGACTTCGGGAAATCCCATGAACCAGAATCAGAAATCGAATAAAATTGAAATATAAGTCCATCAACCTATCGGTCTGAAATTTCAAGCTTTTCTTATTTCTAACTGTTCGGGAAAAACTCGAATGTTGTAATCATTCCGAACTTGCATCAAACCTGGCAGCCCTGCCCGTGCCATACCGTTCAAATGCCTCCGTGTAATTGTTTGTATATTTGTTCCTCTCGTTGCGATTCCCTGCCCAAAACGATCATGGCCTTCCTCGATCGACCCAAAAAAAAAATTTAACAGGGCCAATCGAAGCGATGCGGTGAAGATGAGGGTGCACACACACACACATTCGATCCATCGCGCTACCTCTCCACATACCTACATACTGCACTGCATGATACAGTCTTGCGAACCTTGACTAGTAAATATAAGAGAGCATGAGCGAAAGGAGACTAAATTGAGCTTAATACGTTTGATTAGAACTTGATTGGGAGATTCGTTTCAGTTAATTTTCGTTTCCCAAGGCGGATGGATGATGGGAACTAGTATTTATGGCCGATTCTGGGATGGGGCCACACTCGACAGGAAACAATCGAACCTTTTTATGAGAGAATCAATCGGAGAAATCGGGTCCGGGAGGGCTTCAAAGAACAAGTATAATATGATGATAGTTCTGCAGATAAGTTGGCGATGAGGCGGTTCCGTACCGATCCGTACGTGGGAAATTCCGATTTCCACACCGTAAAATTGTGATTTGATCAAGGTTAGATTTCTTTGCTCACACACAGGCAGGAAGTCAGCCGGATCGGTTGCAATCTTTTATCATCAATTTGATTCCGTATTTGATGTGCGATTGGCATTACAATTAGCTCCCCATGATCATCAGCTATCGGGACCTAGGCATCGATTGGGATAAACCCCCGCTCAATTCTGCCCAAGTAATGGAATCAATTTTAATCCATCGAAGCCAAGCTGAGTCCCTTGCATCGTATGCTAATCAAGGGGGAGGTGTCCGAGGATAGTTGAAATTCTTCCTACTATTTCTCTCCACGACAGATAAATCTAACAGAACTGCCGAGTCAACACGGCGAGTGCTTGAAGCAGCTAATGGACGCCCGGAACGAATGAGCTATCAATCATGGTAGCCATAGAGATGAAATGATTATAATCATGTCTGTTTACGTTAGCGCGGTCAGTCTTCGTCGTCGTCGTCTCCACGCCGTGACCCTGCTCTATTCGATGCGAGGCTTGATCCCCGATCATAATGAGGATGATGATGGCTTCATACATTGATTATCATGCTTCTAGGAAATTTCTCACGCATCCAATGTATGCTTCAGCCATTGCGCAACTCATAACCTTAATTCGACCGTTTACGCCATCTTTGTTGCTGCCTACCATACCTGTCAATTATGGTCTAATTCATTGTTTCCTTCCGTTTGTTGCTGCAAATTGCAACTTGAAAAGAAGGGTCGCATGGAAAGTGCAATTTAATAACCCATTATCACAACACCCAGCAGACAATGCAGTGCTCGTACAATTTCGCTGACTCCCAACTGATAATCGACCCGTACCGACCCATCCATGACACCAACAACCAGGTGTCCAAAACGATAGACCAACTTCACACGGACGGTATGTCACATGCAAAGCCGAACATTGCCAGATCTCCTACTAACATCATCATCGCCATAGACGAAGGAAATTGAAAATTAAAATCCTATCAATCGTACCGCCATCCATTCGTATGAAGCCTCGAGTATCAGGTGTCCATGCCTGGGTGGTTCTCACGGAAGCTTCCCCACAAAGAACGGAAAAGGTCTCATGATTATGAATATAGTTTCGATAAAAATGAATTGGTCTTTAATGCTATTGTTCGACCTGTCTCCCGCTGAGAATTTTATCGTTTTTCTTTGTCGAAATTTATATGATTTTCAGCAATTTATGCTAAGCTTAACACTTTCTTCCCGGGGCGAGTAGATTAATAGTCGATGGCACAGGTAATGACGCAATAACGATGAAATATAGAAAATGCATTGCTTTTCGGTTTTGTCGCTCCGGAACCTGAGTGTTCCACGGTGAAGCATAAATTGCCAAAGTTCAACCTGGTTGACACAAATCACCGGGATGATGATGTACTCTTCAGTCGGAAGTTTGGTTTCGTTGTAGATGAAACAATCGTACTAGTCGAGGTCAATCTAGCAACTAAGATGTCAAGGTACAATTCTGTTGAGTTATTAGAAATCAGCTCCATTGCGAACGAATGGCAATGGTCGCCTTTCTAGATCTTTGATTTGTTAGCGATCAAAGCACTGCTAATTCGCTAACTCTTCTCTTCTAGTAAAATTGGGATCCATACACCGTTTGTTATAATTGAGTTTTGAACATAGTCCAGCGCTAGATTTCAGCGTTTCTCCGGGTGGCCACGACAGTAGGGCAGATCTGTTTTTACTATGAAGATAAAGAGAAGGATTAGTAAGTAGGTTCCATTTGATTTCTAAACAAAATTGTTTATGGCAAATACGCGCATTTTGTCTTCAAATTTCAAGATTTTTACAGCGTCTGATTCCAATACTCGAATAACTCTTGCTCGGAAAAAACATGTTGGATACTGAAAATATCAGTTTGCTTAGCTTACTAGTAGGCGAATCGGCATAAACACGACTGGCATACGGACGTTTGTCATACGGATGTTATGCCAAATGGACGTTTTGCATAAAAACCTTTGGCCGAATGGACGTTTGGCCGAATTAACGTTTGGCCGATTTTTTTTTCATGGATTATCAACTCCAAACAACTGCTCATGTTTGAAAGAAGGAAAAATCTCACTTAAGAGTTTTATACCGGGCAAACGCTTGAATCAGAAGCTACCCAAAGTTTTGTCCATTTGGTTATATACACGAGAAGTATGAATATGTTTTGAGAAAAATCTTAAACTCCTGATTTGTGCGTGAAATGCATCTTGTATCCGAAAAAGAATAGCTTCGTCAGTCGTTGATTAGAAAAACTCCAAAGAACTGCAGAAATAATTGAGTGATAAACCGGACAAGCGCTTGATTCAGAAGTTTGCTTTCGGATTCAGAAATATGTATCGTAATAAAAGGCCCATGTGCAAAGTTGCAAAAGGAGGTATCTTTCGAAAGAACTGCATATTTTTTCAAGGTATGTATGTATGTATGTATGGTAGCCACCATCCCCTCTAGCCCTTGGCTTGGATGCAGCTCCACTTAACAGCAAGATCAAATTGGGCCACCGATCTGAATTCGCACTATCGCTGTATGATGGGCCAAAAACGGAGGGGTGGACCCGTAAGCAGAGACACTTACACGAAATCCACAGGAAATTAAGAATCTCCTTCCAACGATATGATCCAACAAATCGAATAACACAATTCGCAATACTCATTAAGCTTTCTACAGGATGGCTTGTTAAGAAGGGCGCGTCACTCTCCCTGAAACTGTTGGAGTAGAACTCGCAGCACCACACTCGAATCGGTAGGATAAGAAATGATACTGTTTGTTCCTCCTAGACTCAGGCAGTCAATCAAACCATCGTCCAGTTTCAGCTTGAATGATACCCTGGTGCTCCCTCCCAACTCCAGTATTTATTATATTTATATAAATATAGATGTAATGTAATAATAATATGTTATATATGATTATATAGTAGAGCAAAAATTATATAAGGATATTTAGTTAAATTATGTAATAGTTCGAGTTCACGAGCCTATGATAACCATGTTAAACTAAATTAATTAACCTGCTGAAATAATAATATTAAGGCAGTAATAATAATATGCAGCTTCGTACCACTTTGTATCACTGATGGGTGACTGTATCTCTGGAATGTGAAGGTCATCTTGTTATTCATTGAGGTATAAATATCAATAAAGCATTCAATTGTATATAAACCATAATATTATATTATTACGTATTTAATCATGACATATAGATATATAACCTTCTGGAATGAAGAGCATTTATTAATTTTGATTATTATTTGATATAATGTAATAAAATAATTATACCGGCCGGATCACCAAACTGAAGCAATTAAAATTTTATTAATTATTTTATTACTTCTTCCATAATATTATATTTATGATATGCAATTAATAATGATGAACAGCTGTGTTCCTCTGAACCGCTCAAATAGTAGTTGATGATCGTGTACTGAAATGTTAAGGTCATATTACGCCATTTAATGGAAAATATAATGAAGGAATTAAAGGTTGAGTGGTCGAGAGAGTCGTCAACATTTCTATTAATGAAAATATGCTAGAGCTTGTAAAAAACATGCATCATATAATAACACATACTAGTATCTACACATCTATATATACATCCATTGCTACTTTCGAGAAGGCCACTCCGACGGTGCTAGATACAGCTGAAAATTGATCCCCATTCTTACTGCTGCTTCTACCAGAAGATGATCATCCTATAACCGCAAGACCTCCTCTCCTAAACTGTATGGTACCTGAGAGAAATTTACCTTTCTGGCGTAATACATGTAATGAAATATACAGAATTAGGCTATGAATAAACAATGTCCTATAAGATAAAATATATAGTGAGGGTATATTGTAATATGAATTGAAAATTACATGTGTGCCGACTGCTGTTTTGTTGCAATTGTAGACAAACTTGCGCATCCATTATGAACCAGAAAATTTAGGCAATGTATGACCGCCATGAAAAAAAAGAATTTTAAATTTTAAATTATTTTGTAATACCTGACGACCTGGAAGACCTGAAAGATATGAGAATGGAAAATTATGATATGATGTACCGGTCGCACCCCCTCACTTCGCTATTGTCGGATTGACAACATTGCCCAGGCTACGCCAACCAGCGTCTCCATGTTTCAGCTGGCAGTCTTTTGTGATCATATGACTCGTGGAGGCGTGAGGTAGGAACTTGTGAGGACCAGAGGTCGGTCGCACCCTCCTGCCAAGTTGTCAACTCACCATTTGAAGCCCAACTGCATATTTTTTCAAGGTTATTAAAAATTATGGCCCATTACATCTAGCTATTCAACATAACACATTTTTTCAAGCACAAATCAGGAGTTTGAAATTTTTCTCAAAAAATATTCATACCTCTCGTGTATATAACCAAATGGACAAAAATTTCGGTTTTTAGTGAATCGACATAAATAACGGTTTTTAGTGAATCGATTTAGTTGAAACTTAATCAGAATACTTGTTAATGCAGATGCGCACACGTATTGATAAACTGTTAGTGTAATAAGTCTAGTCTGCGTTCAAGAATATTGGTTTTTATTTTCGTTGTTTAGATCAAAAAGCGTTTGAGAATATTTTTTTGGATTGTTATTTCTTTGTTATTTTCTTAGCAATGTCTATGCCAATAGACAATTTTCGGCCAAACGTCCATTCGGCCAAACATCCATATGCCAAACGTCCCACTCCCTTTGAAAACTCTTAGGTAAGATTAAGACATACGCACAGACAAACCTATCAAAGATAGCTACAACATTATTGCCAAATTTGCTGTCATTACACAGAGTGCCAACAGTTGATGCTTGGGACACATCTTCAATGTGTAAAAAGGGGGAAGCCCATACGGCATACGGTTTTTTGGCATAAGGTCGTTTGGAATTAAGTCATTTAGCATAATCATTTGGCATAGCAATAACTTGAGCTAAGTGGCTATCTGGCATAATGCTGTTTGACATAACACTCTTGAAATAATATAGAATCCAAGTGGTCATTTGACATAATGTCAATTTCATAATATCAGGCCACACTTACATCCATTATCCCTCACGACCCCGGTGGTCAACTCCATTGAGGGAATGGGTGTCTACCGATCGTTGAACAACGATTCACGGAAGAACAACTGACTCACCTCAACCAGGAATTAGGATACGCGGTTAGAACCAAGCCCCACGTGGAGCAGATCAGCATCGTCGTGGAGACAGCAATTATGCACACACTTCCGACATCTTTACAAAACACAGCCAGGACTATCACTTCAGACATTATCAAGGACGGAAAGAAACAAAGACACAACAACGAGAAGGAAATTGGATTCGTTAGGGAGCTGAAGTCTAAGCCTGTTTTCTACCTAAAGACAGACAAAGGCAACGGAGTGGTCATAATGGACAAGGAGGACTAAGCCAGACAGGTGACTTCAACGATCAGTAATGGAGTGTAAATCAGTGCCAGGGGATGCATCTTGGTGAACTGAGCCCCATCCTTCAAGGCCTCCCAAAAGTCCATAAGCCCGGAAACGAAATGAGGGAGATTGTTTCATCTGCAGGGTCCCCAGCCATAAGCCACCAAAACCTTACATAATACATCATGGGATAGTTGAATGGGCTACGCAACGTTTCTTCCCAAGGGGGATTTGAATTTTGTGGGATACACTAGAAGTGTACAATGATATTGCATCACTACGCACAGGATTGGGGAGGGGGGATAATTGTTGGTATGTAAAGCGATTTTACGTCATTTCCCGGAAGTTCATTTCCCGGAATGTATCAATTCCCGGAAAATCATTTCCCGGAAAGCACCATTTCCCGGAAAAGTTAATTTTCTTTTTTTTTCTCAAATCTTCAACTGATAAAGCAATAAAATGTGACTTTTAAGTATATCTATATTCATCAATAAAAGAAAAGAGACAAAAATGTACTGCAGGAACGAAGTGTGAGAAAGAAAAGCAAATAGTACACTGTTTGTTTAATGAGCAAATATTTGCTTGAGGTGGATAGACCTGTGTGTTTGAAAGAACAGTTCATGTTTATAAGAAGGGTGAATCTCCTATGAATGGCTTTCTCAAACATGTTTGTGTACTTTAGATATGAAAAAAGAGAAAATACCTTACATAGGAGATTTATGCTTCTTTTAAACATGAGCTGTTCTTTCAAATATTTTGATGTAAAGAAAAAAAAAGAAAAGCTGAATATCACGGGCCTGTTGCTTACTTCTGCAGAATATATAGGAAAATTGCTGATCCCGGTGCGAGCGTTGCTACGCCTGCAACTAAATGAATGAACATTACATAGAATTAGTGTTTTAAATCACTAAAGAAACATTTCATGCCTTCAAAAAACCCCGCATACCAATTTTGGTTCCATTTGCTTGATTAGTTCTCAAGTTATGCAGAAATTTGTGTTTCATTTGTATGAGAGCACCCTTTCCAGATGCGGGAGGGGTCTCGAACCATCCTAAGAACCTTCCCAGACTTCAAAAATCCCTGCATAAAAATAGTCATACCTGTTGGGATAATTCTCATGTTTGGCTCAAATTCGTGTTCCATTTGTATGAGAGACCCTTCTTCCAAAGAGGAGGTGGGTTTCAAACCACCGTAGAAACACTTCTTGCCTACAAAAACCTCTACATGCCATATTTGGTTCCAATTGTTGATTAGTTCTTGAGTTATGCAGAAAATAGTTTTTCATTTGCATGGATCCCCCCTTTCTAAAGGCGGGAGGGGTGTCGAACTATCATAAGATCCTTTCCCGGACCCAAAAACCCTTGCATACAAGTTTGCATAGCGATAGGGATAGTTCTCATGTTTGGTTTAAATTTGTGTTTCCAGAGTGAGGAGAGGTCTCAAATTACCATAAAAACATTTCTTGCCTTCAAAAACTCGCCCATACCAAATTTGGATTCATTTGTATTTCTAGAGGCGGAAGTGGTCTTGAACTATCATAATATGCTGTCCCGGACCTAAATACTCCTACACTAAATTAGCATAGCAGCATAGCTACCATATAAAACTTTCTTGCTTTCAAAAACACACATATGCCAAATTTGGTATCTTTTGCTTGATTAGTTTTCGAGTTATGTAGAAATTAGCGTATCATTTGTATGGGAGCCCCCCCTTTCCAGGGAATGGAGGGGTCTCTAACTATCGTAAGAACCTTTCCCGGCCCCAAAAACCCCTGCATACAGAATTTCACGCCGATCGGTTCAGTAGTTTTCGAGCCTTTTAGGTTCAGACAGACAGACAGAAATCCATTTTTATATACAGGTATACCTCGATAGTACGTACACCTACGCCTCGTTTAGTGTACGTACTATCGAATCGTACGTACTATCGAATCACAATATTTTTTTGTTTTTTATTTCTGTAGTGGGTTTTAAATCGCTTAAATTGTATAAAATAATAAATTTAACAATGTTAGTAAATATTTTGTCCAATAAAGGCAGTTAATTCGGCAAAAGGAATGATTTTCTTGTCATATCATATACCAATCGAATCAGCTTAACGGGAAAGGCAAATGTGTGTGTGTGTGTGTGTGGGGGGGGGGTTTAGAGGGGTGTTTGTGCCGAAGACTTTTAATCTGCAATTACTGGTCCGAATCCAACGTTACAATCATCAAATGAGTGGTTTCTCGTTTCATAGAACGTTATTGAATAGTTTTGACATCGATTTACTGGTTTCGAGAATATCGCTGGAACATCAGTGAAGTTTGCATGACAATTGTGCATACAACAATAAGTTCATTGGAGGTTATTCCGGCTGTCTAAGGCCACATTTGTTACTCCCAGTCATATTACGGCCACTCCCGGAGAAATTGTAAGTTTATGATTTGACAGAACTATCTCATGCAACACATAAAATCACATTAGCATTCGAAAACAAGATCAATGATAACACAATTCAGGGCCCAGGATCAGTATACTTCCACTACAGAAGAAGACCTAGTATACTTCCTTGCGGAACACCAGCAGATATCTCCTGTGCATCGGAGACTGCACCTTGCAGCGAAACACGAAGTGTCCTGTCTGACAAGTAATTTTTAATTATCTTCACAAGAAAGATGGGAAGATTGTATCGATGCAGCTTGTACACCAAGCCATCATGCCACACGTTATCAGTCTGCATTGTGCTCTCATGCCGTGCGGTTCTATTTCTATTTGCTGAAGGAAGTGCTATTGCTACCCAACGCTACAACAAATTTTAAACAGCACTTTTCAGTGCTAAATACTACCCAACATTTTTTGATTTCCTCTTATTCCTTTTCGATCCTTGTTAGGCCCTTCGGGTAACCCGGCTTGGATATCGCATTGGAAAATTCCTCTTCGGTCCATCGGATTCTTATAGTTATCTGCTTAGACGACGATTTGGAGAAAATTATTCTGCCACTATGGCAAATAAACGCAAACGTAGAGGGCAATCTACTGATTCGCCTTCAAATGAAATCAATGTGAGTAATCAATTTGATTTGCTCACAGATGATGAGAGTGATCCATCATCAAAACAAAATTCGAATAAACTTTCTCGATTGAGAAAGGAAAAAGTTCCCCCTATTGTGGTGACAATTTCGGATTTCCATGCTTTTCGCAAGGAAATCTTAACATTTGTTGAAGGTGTGAAATATTCCCTTCAAATTTCCAGACGAGGTGAATGCCGTTTGCGTGCAGAAACCTTGGACGGATTCAACCGTCTTCTAGAGTATCTTACTCAGAAGCAATATAACTTTTTCACATACGACACCAAAGCTGAGCGTCTTTTCAAGGTTGTCTTGAAAGGTCTGCCCAGTGGTGAATCTGTGGAAGAAATTAGAACTGAGTTGATAAAATTACTTGGAACAAGCCCAGTCCAAGTAATTAAAATGAAAACGAAATCCCGGCCTGGCGATTCTCGCAAAGGGATTTCAAACGATTTATTCTTAGTTCACTTCAAGTCAAGTGAACTTAATAACCTTAAGGCTTTAGAAAAAGCAAGCCTTTTGCTCCATGTCGTAGTGAACTGGGAACATTTCAAGAAGCCTGGAGCAAACTTCCAAAGCCTCACCCAGTGCCGTAAGTGCCAGGGATGGGGTCACGGAACAAAGTATTGCCATATGGTTGGTAAATGCATGAATTGTGGTGATTCCTCACACACAAAGGACAACTGTCCTGTAAAGGAAGATCCTAAAAAATTTAAATGTTCGAATTGTGGTGAAAACCATAAATCAAATTTTTGGGAATGCAAGACTCGCAAAGCAATTTTGCAGTCGCGCACTAAACGACAGGTAGGAAACAATATACGTTCCCAACCAGCTACTACCCATTTTGCAGCTCTTAACATCGATCAGCCAAGCACAAATTCCTACCAAACCGTCGGTAGAAACAGTGGACAGGGTTTTCCATCCGCAACTTCAAACGATCAACGAGCAGCAAATACTATTTCGATACCTGCAGGTACCAACAGGGTTCATTCTGCAAACCCTACATTCTTACCCAACCGTGTTGTTAACAATGTTCAACATGTAAATGGACCTACCTATGCTTCCGTTGCAGCGGGTAGGAACCAAAACCAAAATTCCCACGGAACTTCTAACCAAAATTCCCACGGGACTTCTGATGAATTCGATTTAGGTAGCATATCCGCTCCTAAATTAGAATTTTTACAGCAATCGTTAATCGATATGATAACCGATATGCTAAAACTAATTCCATGTTTGATGCTATTCAAACTGGTATTAAATTGCCAATAATATTGTCATGACATTGAAATTCAGTAATGGATTTTAGGTCATTAAATATTTTGAATTGGAATGCTCGATCCATCAGAGATAACGAGGACGAGCTATTTAATTTTTTAAGAGTTCATAACGTGCACATTGCTGTTATAACTGAAACTTATCTCAAACCTGCCCATAAGGTCAAAAGAGATCCAAATTATTTTGTCTACTGCAATGATCGCCTTAATGGAGCTGGTGGTGGCGTTGCCATCATTGTCCATAGGCGAATCAAACATCACATTCTTTCTTCATTTGAAACCAAAGTTTTTGAAACTTTGGGGATTTCAGTTGAAACAAAATTTGGCCAATTTACTTTTATAGCTGCCTATTTGCCTTTCCAATGCACTGGCCAGCAAAAGAACTGGCTTAAGGGTGACCTTCAGAAACTTACCCGTAATAGGTCTAAATTCTTCATTATTGGTGATTTTAATGCAAAACACCGTTCATGGAATAATGCTCAAAGCAATTCCAATGGTAATATACTATTTGATAATTGTTCTGCGGGTTATTATACTATACAATATCCAAACAGCCCAACTTGCTTTTCTTCTGCAAGAAACCCCTCAACTATTGATTTGGTCTTAACTGATTCATGTCAACTTTGTAGTCAATTGATTACCCATGCTGACTTTGGATCTGATCACCTTCCAGTTACATTCGAAATATCTCAAGAAATCATTTCTAATTCCATCAGTTCTACTTTCAACTACCATAGAGCTGATTGGGATCAATATCAAACATTTATGGAATACAACTTTGATCCTAATGTTCCATTGCAAACAAGAAATGAAATTAATAATGCTCTTGAATCTCTGGCCTTTTCAATAGTTAGAGCAAGAGCAGCTTCAGTACCTAAATGCGAGGTTAAATTCGATTCAGTTATAATTGATGACGATCTTCAGCTCTTGATTCGTCTGAAAAATGTACGTAGGCGTCAATATCAACGAACACGTGATCCCGTTATGAAAGTCATATGGCGAGATTTACAAAAGCAAATTAAAAAACGCTTCTCTGCCCTGAGGAACAAAAACTTCGAAAATAATGTGTCAAAATTAGATCCGAGTTCCAAACCTTTCTGGAAACTCTCTAAAGTCTTGAAAAAACCTCAAAAGCCTATACCAGCACTTAAGGAAGGTGATAAAATTTTGCTCACAAATGCGGAAAAGGCTCAAAAACTTGTTAAGCAGTTTGGGAGTTCCCATAATTTCAGTTTGGGACTTACTAGTCCTATTGAGGAATCGGTTTCGAGGGAGTATCTGAATATTTTCTCTCAAGAAAATATTTTTGATGATTCCTGGGGAACCGATTTGGATGAAGTAAGAACTATAACTAAAAAATTTCAAAATATGAAAGCACCAGGTGATGATGGAATTTTCTATATCCTCATAAAAAACTCCCTGAGAGTACTTTGTCTTTCTTGGTAAAACTATTTAACAGATGTTTTCATCTAGCATACTTTCCAGATAAATGGAAAAATGCAAAAGTCGTACCAATTTTGAAGCCAGACAAAAATCCGGCTGAAGCTTCTAGCTACCGACCGATCAGTTTGCTTTCTTCAATAAGTAAGCTTTTTGAAAAAATAATTTTGAATAGAATGATGCTTCATATCAATTCAAACTCAATTTTTGCTGATGAACAGTTTGGTTTTCGCCATGGGCATTCAACTACGCATCAACTTTTGAGAGTAACAAATTTAATTCGTTCAAACAAAGCTGAAGGCTGCTCCACTGGAGTTGCTCTTCTAGACATAGAAAAAGCATTCGACAGTGTTTGGCATGAAGGTTTGATTGCGAAACTGAAGAAGTTTAATTTTCCGCTTTATATCATGAAATTAGTTCAAAACTACTTAACTGATAGAACTTTGCAAGTAAATTATCAGAATTCTAAATCTGTTCAATTGCCCATTAGAGCTGGTGTTCCTCAAGGTAGCATACTTGGGCCAATACTATATAACATTTTCACTTCAGATCTCCCTGATTTACCTCAGGGGTGTCAAAAATCTTGCTTTGCTGATGACACAGGCATTTCCGCTAAAGGAAAAAGTCTTCGTGTTATATCCAGGAGGCTACAAAAAAGCTTGGATATTTTTACAGATTATTTTCAAAAATGGAAGATTTCTCCTAATGCTTCCAAAACTCAACTTATAATATTCCCACACAAGCCTAGAGCTGCATTTTTGAAATCAAGTAATAGTCATATAGTCACTATGAACGGAGTTCCAATTTCTTGGTCAAGTCAAGTAAAATATCTTGGACTGATACTTGATCAAAAATTAACTTTTAAAGATCACATTGAGGGCATTCAAGCCAAATGTAATAAGTACATACATAAGATGTTTGTATCCTCTTATAAACAGAAAATCCAAACTTTGTTTAAAGAACAAACTTCTAATATTCAAACAAATTTTTAGACCGGCCATGCTTTATGCTGTGCCAATATGGTCTAGTTGTTGCGCAACTAGGAAAAAAGCACTTCAAAGGATTCAGAACAAAGTTCTGAAAATGATTTTGAAGCTGCCACCCTGGTTCAGTACTATTGAATTACATAGAATTTCAAACGTTGAGACTCTAGAAGAAATGTCCAACAAAATAATTCATAATTTTAGACAAAAATCATTGCAATCTTCAATTGAAATGATCAATTCTCTCTATAGATAAGAACTAGTTTTAAGAAATCAACTGTAATTCTGACACGCAGGCAAAATAAACCCTGTTAAAAATTCTGAATAGACAAAGTAAAAATAATATTAACACAATTAGATATTAATGATAGCATATAAGGTTGAAATGTTAATTACTTAGCAGGATCACCTAGGATAATATATGAATGTAAAACAATGTAAAATTTGGAATAAATAAAGAGTTAAAAAAAAAAAAAAAAAAAAATGCCACACGTTATCAAAGGCCTTCTCGATGTCGAGAAGTGCCATGGCAGATGATTTCGAAACAGACTTGTTTCGTCTGAGGATGTTAATGACTCGGTTAAGTTGGTGAATTGTCGACCGACCACGTCGGAAGCCAAATTGTTCGTCGAGCAAGATGTTAAGCTCGTCGCCAGATGAAAGAAGCCGACGGTAGATCGCTTTCTCAAATAGTTTCGATACTCCTGAGAGAAGGCTGATTGGTCTATAGCATTTGGAACACGAAGGATCTTTCCCAGGTTTCTGGATGGGTATGATTTTAGCTGACGTCCAACACGAGGGAAGTAGCTAAGTCGCAGGCATTGGTTGAAAACCATCGCCAGATGGTCATAGAACTGGGGGCTCAAATGTTTGAGCTCCAAGTTCAAGATGTTATCGAAACCTGGGGCCTTCATGTTCTTAGAAGCTTTGATAAAGGTCAACAATTCGTCAGCTGAGATTTCCAACTCTTCCGAGAAGTCATGGATGTTGTTAACAAGCTCGCTAACGGTAGCTTCGTGTGGACTGACGATGTTATGTCCGAGATTGTGAGAGCTGACGAAGTCTCGACCGGATCAGCACAGCTAGCTGGTATTTATAGCTAACGGCCTCTCGTGACAATGCGTTGCATTGGTTTTGTTTACTCTTACGAAATGAGAAGATTTTCGCATAGCTTACTACAAGTTTTATTTAGTTTCACACTTAGTTGATTATACTCAAATAGAATGATTATACCCAAATCGAACAGTAAATTAATATTTTTTAAATTATTTAAAGCATTTTAACATTTCCTTCACACATACTCTGTATACTATAGTTAACAACCTGCCTGACAACCCTAGTAGACACCTATGACATTTGTTCAAACGCATGAGTAGGAACTATAAGGTATAAAGAGAGGAGAAACATATCATGTCCAGTTGTGACTTATTGCAGGGTAATCCTGCTCATTAGAGTGTGAATGCAATAAATGAGTTCACGAAGAATCAAAACCGCGTCCTATGTACTCGAAAAAAATTCTAATAGATTTACAATTGAATGTATTGTAACCATACAATAGAGCCAATAGTGTTTACAATTAGTAGTATTGTTTATGACAATACGATGACAATAGGAGTAATTGTTTCCACAATAGAATTTATTGTTAATTGAGACATCGACCATAGAATAAGGGGGCTGTTATGTATCTTAACTATAGAAAAAATCATTTTTTCCCGAACAACTCTGAGTCAATTACTATTGATTGTACTGTTTTGCAATTGTTGAAAATTCTAGCATATAGGGTGAATAGTTGATCTATTGTAATGACAATATGCATTCTTCATTTATCTAATACGAGAACAATAAGATTCATGGTCGGCAATAGACTTTAATGTTATTTTATATTATTGTATTGTAATTGTATAGTTATTTTTAT
Organism: Aedes japonicus; assembly: GCA_034211315.2. Classification (NCBI taxonomy): domain Eukaryota; kingdom Metazoa; phylum Arthropoda; class Insecta; order Diptera; family Culicidae; genus Aedes; species Aedes japonicus. The sequence goes on along the minus strand of JASCZW010000014.1, from coordinate 777,959 downwards.
CCGGATAAGGCCGTTACAAATATTTAATAAAATAATATCCTACCGTCGCAACCTGTTTGAAGGGTAAATTTGTAAGAAGGGTTAAAATCTAAGCTCGTGGCTGTACGTACTATCGAATCAGATGTACGTACTATCGAGGGTACGTATTATCGAGGCAAAATGTACGTACTATCGAGGGTGCGTACTATCGAGGGTACGTACTATCGAGGGTACGTACTATCGAGGTATACCTGTATATAGATAGATAGATAGATAAATAGATCAAACAAATATCATGCTCAATATGTTTATAATATGGCATATAGTTATTACCATGAGGTTATATTTATAAACCGAAATTAGTTTTGTATAAATTTATAGAAAAAACTTTTTTTTTAACAAAATATTAAGTTATCCGGGATTGGAACTTTCCGGGAAATGTTACATTCCGGGAAACGATTCTCCGGGAAATGACGTACAATCATGTAAGGAAAGACATTAAGCTCAAACCCTCTAGGATTCATTTACCCTAGGATATTGTATATGGCTCACCAAACACTAAGTTTATTCTTCTGCTTCAAATGGCGTTTCCTAAGCGGGCCCTCCTCGTCCTATTTCTAATATACTTGCCTGTCATCGTCTGTCCTAAGTAACACTTTTATGTGACTATGAGCATCACTTCGAACAGTAAGATGATGCACAATGATTTTTTTTCCCCATTTTCCGTCAACACTGATCAGCTGGCAACAAAAATTGGATGCAGGGGATTTGGGCAGATGGTTACATTCCATTCTCCCACAGGTATTGACAAAAAAAAAAACGTGGTTCAGAGGGTTGGATATTAGCCGGGATTTTATCAAGGTAATGTGTCGACTAATGTCCAATCACTACTCGTTAGGCTCTCATTTCTATCGAATAGGGCTCTCTGACGCCAATCAATGCGGCTGTCGTGAGGGTTATCACGTTGTCTGGTATTGCCTTGATTTTGAAATTGCCAGATCTTTGCGCATTCTTAAGGGCCCGAGGGATACCAGAGAAGGAAGATAAACTAAATGTGCTGGGTAGGCTGGACTTGGACTATATGGAGCTAATTTACAAGTTTTTGAAATAAATACTTGGATGTATTCATTTGATCCCCTCTTAGCTGTCGTTTTAACATGTCCACCACGTCCCCCTCTCACGTAATTTCACTCATTACAGGTTAGCACTATGCCAATTCTTCACCTGACCAGCAGCAACAATACCGCATCGCCAATATGCTGTTGAAAATCAACGCTAACACCCCTACTTCCCCATTCCTACATATATTTTTGTAAACCATAACCTCACCCTAGCCGCGAGTTTTTCGGTTATACCTAAGCTAACATAGTTACCTAAGTTGTTCTTGTATTCATAGTGATAATGAAAAATAACTCTGCTATGGCACTTGAGCCTAATAAACAATTAAGAATAAAAAAGAAAAAAAATCATGGAAATCCCTTAATTTGAAATTTGTTACTTTTTTGAGTACGACAATTAATCCTCAATTTCGTAGAAGTTAACGCTCCCATGCAAACTTATCATCTGTATCTGCTTACAGGTGGTCTACTAGATGAACGTCACGCAGTTATTGTTTACGTTTCAATGCACGTTATAAGCATAACCATGTAAATAGGGAAACCGTAGTACCTAGGACAATTATGCGTAGACCGGGAGTGCAGGCTGGTTCTTCCCAATGAGGTGTATAGACCTCATTGGGTCCTTCCGGCTTGTTGCTCAATAGTAAACAATCCCCACCGGGAAATCAACCATCAACACCATCCTCACTCACACGCATGCAACTAGGCCAGCGCTCACCCAAACCCAACCAACGCAACCAGCACAGCTGAGAAGATGGAAAAACAAACTTACTTGCATCGAGTCGGCGCTGAGAATTTCCCCACCGAAACGCCGGGCTAGTTCGATCGAAAGCTTCGTTTTACCAGTTCCGGTCGAGCCGAGAATCACCACCAAGGGTTTCACTCGCGAAACCGTGGCCATAGTGGCTTTTTAGCGATGGAAAACACACAATTTAAAGCACTCCCGAGCAAAAATTCCCCTTTCACAGAACGCACGTTATATTTTTTCACCGCAACGAAAAATCCGCCCGACCGACTGACTGAATGGCGCAACTGTCAAACAGCGGCGAAGGCAACAACACTACCACCAACAAAGGGGATGAACGAGACGGGAGACTGTTGTGTGACTGAATGCTTGCGAGTTGTTTGCCGGCCGGTCGCCGCTGGTTGATAGCGTTCCGAACGAATGTGAACGAGAAGGATTGATAGAGAGATGAATCAAAACAAAACGCTCAAAAAAGGCACGTGGTCTTGTTTTGAGTCGAAGCAAACTCGCGTGACATTTGAAAAAGTCTCTATCATCGTTCGTTGATTCTCTTCGCTGACTTTCATTTTGGTTTATCACATGCAAATTAATGTCAAGTGAAGACGTTGTGAGCATGATCATTAAGCAATACTTTTATTGGAAAATGCTTTAGCAGCCGCGTTATTTTATTCATACAAGAGGAAGTCGATGTGAAGAATCTATCAACAAAGATAGGCTCTTTTAAAAAGTCACGCGAGCAATCAGCATGCATTGTGCGGGTGTGAAAAAAGTGCGGTTTGTGGTTTTCGATGTCCGATTAGTTTCTTAGAAAATAGTTAGTTAGTGATCATGAAAAATATTAACTATTGCTGTGAAGATAAGTGCAAGAGGGAAGTTATTTCTGAATGTTTCCCAAGAGAAGAGAAAGGGCATTAGGTAAGTGGGAGAGTTATTTTTTCCTCTGACAAGAAAAGCAATATAAATGATTATTAAAATTTTAATCTAGTGATTTATATCAGATATTGATTTATTAAAGATGAGGTAGTTTCTGGACCAGTTTTCACAGAATAAACTTGTTAGTAGATTGAAGGCTTATGCCTGGGACAGACTTTAATCCAGTACAGAGAAACACGTACTAGACTAAAGGAGTACAACGCTGTACGTTGTATGTCTGTACCAGGTATTACCAAGTATTACCCACAGTCGACATAAGTTTGATAATAAAAAACTACGGCAAAACTGTAAAATTAATCTAAACGGTAAACGTACCAATTAGGGGAATTAGGTGGAATATAACATTTTTCGAGAAAATAATATTATATACTCGTTTTTCATATTTTTTAAAGTTTTGACAGGTAGAACTATTGCAAAAACAATTTCCAAATATTATGAAATAATAATGATTGAAAAACGACACGATTCTATTTCACCATGAAACACGTCACAAAAAAAAACAGACTACCTAAACTAACGAACCAACCATTGATTTCAAACAACAAAGAGCGTTACATTTTTCGACAGGCCAACTTGTTGTCATTTTGTAAACTAGATGCCAGTTTATTAAAATAAAATATAGGTATTAGAAGTTGTTTCAGTTTTTGAAAAACTAGAAAAAATAGTTACGATCTTAAAAATCAATATATATTTTGGTGCTAGTAAGAACGCTTGTCATCATTATAGATGAACAAAAAAACATCCCTATCTTCACGTCAGGTTTAAATGTGTTAACGCGACAAAACTGTGGGGCATGCAATCAATAGAATGGCATTATAATTGCAAAATGAAACACTTTCAACGCCACCTAGTGTCAAAAAACTGAAACAGTGTGCTTTATTTACCATGATTTTAACAAAACAAATTTCACTTTGCTTTGAAAATGGGTAAATCTCGACAACTTATTCAAAACGACGTATATGATGTTGTAAACAAAGAGGGGAAGTAAGGTTCACACGTGAAAATCTCGAGTAATTGATTATTAGGGCCTAAAAGCCAATTGAAAACAATGACTTTAAACATTGATCAATGACGAATCACAAAACTGCTACGATATCCAACTGAACCATATGGTAGAGCAAACTATCCTCTAACAGATGCTGCTTTCAATTGTGAGTCTTATTACCCGCATAATCGCAAACAATTCCTAGGCCATTTCCCTTATTGTTGACGACCGTTTCCATTATTGTTACGACATTTACCCTTATAAGGTCGGTATCGTGTTCGAAAGAAATTTATTTTTCTATCCCAAACCCATGATAAATTCCTTTTACTGAAACGGAAAAGTAAAGAATCGAAAATAAATTTCTGCAGCAGTATGCACCTGAACAGAACGAAAAATAAAATGAGAATTTGTAAGGTTTCCACGCAAACTAATGGGAGCTGTCACTTTTCCTTTCGGAAAAATGTTCCGCTCGATTATTCCGTAAGTGAAGGTGACATTCGTTCCATGCAGATCAAATGTCAAAATTCCGCTTGGTATTATTGAACAAAACTCCGTAACCTCTTTACTTTTTAGGTCTATACTGGTCTAAAGAGGGGAAACAAGGTTCCAACGTTCAATTCTCGAGTAATTCATGATTAGGGCCTAGAAGCCAATTGTAAACAATGACTTTAAACGATGATCAATCGTGAATCACAAAACTTCCTTCGGTATCCAACTGAACCATACGGTAGAGAAAAATATCCTCTACCAGATAATGCTCTCAATTCGTCAGTCTTATTAGATTCGAAAGAAATCGACGTTTGCAGTTATTGTTTACAATTGACTTTTAGGCCCTACAACGAATTACTCAAGAATTCTTCAAACACATAGTACTTTCATGCAAACTAGGACCACCAACGCAACGAATCAAATTTTCCAAACATGATGGTGATTCCTAGAGGGTTTGAGCTGTTTAGTGGAATACCTGTAACTAGAAATTAGAAGAAGAATGTATTCATTTAATCTACTCTTACTTCGAGATAGCGTATTCGTCATTGCAGATTCTTCATGTCTCGTACTAATAACTCGACTAAGTCGAGTTATTAGTACGAGACACTGAAGAAGTCTGCACATTGTAGACGAAATACGCGTATCTGTCGAAGATAAGCAAAGGTAGTTGGAATTAAATGGAAGATACTAATTCTTCTTCTAATTTCTAATGATGGTGATGCTAGTTTCCTCGGGGCCGCAGACTGTTTTAAGAAATTTACGTTTGAATCATTTTTTTGACAGAAATCTGTAAACTTTTACCGAATTCTCAACGGCTGAACGCTCGGTAATCCAATTTAACAGATTTTTACAGATAAATGTGAATTCGTTAAATCTGATTACCGAACGTTCAGCTGTTGAGAATCCGGTGAAAATTTACAGATTATTGTTAAGTGTGTACTTCCCCTCTTTGTTTACAAAAAACGAAATATCTGCGTTTTGAATAAGTTGTCGAGAAAAGGTTGATTGTTTTGGCTCATATTTGTACCACAAGCTCAGGGTGGCATCAGGAACAAGTGGATTCATGATGCTGGGATAATCATGCAGAGCATATAGAACATATAGAACCAATTCTAAGTTTAAATCATTTCGATTGTTTTTGGTATGAAAATCAAGAACGACATCCCAGATAGCATTCCTGCGCTTGGGTAGTGAACGCAAAGGCGCTGTTGTCATTTGCTTAAAAGTGCCTGCGCCCATTTCAAGTTCTTTTAATTTAATACTCGTAGTTGTGACAATGAACATTGCACAATAGTTAACTGTCCTTTGAGCTTGTCACTAACATAATAGTTTTATTTCTTTAAATATAATGTTGTAGTGAATTATTCTATGAATATAAATTCATGTGTAAGAAAATTTAGTAATTGAGAAAATGATTGCTTCATGCCTTTGTTATGACGATTATTCGAAGTGATAAAAGTCCCCTGAAGTGACATGACTCTCCATTTGAACGTTTTCGGCCAAAGGAGTCGAGCATTTAGATACATTTAAGGACATTCTGTTGATCCGGCACCAGTCGTCGGACACTTGTAGTTCCTGCTGAAGAAAGTGGGCGTCTTCTGGACATTTCATGACGTAGTACAGGTTTAAGTCGTCCGCGTAGGATAATTTCAGGCATCTGAAGACCAAATTCACGTCGTTCATGTGTAATAGGGAAAGGAATGGACCAAGGTGGCTGTCTTGAAGAATCAATATATCAATTACTAAACCATGTTTCATACTAATTTTATTTTTTACACGTGCATCGAGTTCGCATCTCTGTGCGCTCCCCTCATCAGAAAACTATTAGAACGAAACGTAAAATGAATCATAGATAAAAAAAAACCACGAAGTTTTACGAAAGGAGAATCAAATATAGAAGATGGTACATCTTAACTGAAAGAGACATGCAGCATGTAATCAAGTTGGAAATGAACGCATCTGCAGAGTGTTGTGAGAACATTCCTATTATAAATTTGTAACATTATTACACAATTAAAACCAATGAAATACAACTAAACGGATCCCAGCTTAAAGATTCATGAAACATTGAATTACTATCTGAAGGCATACATAAATTGAATAATGAAAGAGACACTTTTTCATAATCGTATCTATCGTAATCTGATCCCAAGATCCCAATGCACCCGATTTTGATACTGTTCGTTTGTATGCCTCGAATTCTCTTCCGAGTAACAAAAGCACTATAGCCTATTTTGGACCGTTTTTTGCCAGCCATGTTTAACCATGTAATCAATATCTGAAGTAATCAAAGCTTATTAAGGCATTATCGTTCTTATGGGACTAAAACTCTTCCAAGTGTTGATTTGTACTGGTCAAATGATCCTTCCTCCCGTTCGGACGAGATTCCTGCAATTATGCCGTTTAAAATATTAAAATAAAACAGAAAACTTGCATCTGAATGCGGTTAGACGATACTTCCGAGGGATTCCGTTAATTTTGACATGTTGTACAAAATTCGTCCACATCTGGATTTTTTTTTCAAAGGTATGTCAGAGATCAGCAGATTCCACATCATCGCAATCGATTGATCAATCAATGATTCTATCAAAGGGCGATTGACACTCAAACAATACATTCCACTGAAACAAATCAAGAGGATAACAAGGTCTAGACAAGGCCTGACCGATTATTGGTATTCATCTTACCAAGGTCGTTATTTGTTCTAGTACACCGGCTGATCTTCGGTTCTTTGATGGAATTCTCTGCATCGAATAAATACCGGAGATCATCTTAAGATAGATTTCCGAACGAATTGTCAATGACTTTTTGTATAACACCATGAGTCGATGAGAATTGTTATTGCTTGAACGATCCTTTGTGAGTGTTCAACTGTTTACGCATTAAGCTCACATCATACTCAACTCAGAGTTGTCTACCAAACTAAGTAATCATCTGACATTATCAATTAAATCCATAGCCTCCATAGAGTTCGATTAGTTTGTCATTGGTAAGAACTGCTGCGTACTAACGTCTGTCATTGACATAAGTTATGTTTTTGGTATAAACATCATTCCAAGGCACAGGCCTACATTGGAATACACAGCAGTTGTCTCTATTCGATTCAGTTCATGGCTGCACATCATCAGCCAAACTGTTTGCTAAGGCTCCGCAGGTCGTCTTATATTTATTGATCCAGATGCCCTTTTGCGCCTCTACGTTTTGTGCTTGACGGTTAATCATTTTCATCGAGTTATTGTTCAACCTTCTAACAGCGTACCAGGGGTTATTTTTAAAACCAAACAAAACACATTTGAGTAGGATCTACATACCGTAAAGTACCCATATTATGCGCACCTGAGGCCCTTATTTTGCCCATTTTAAAACACTCCAAACTAAAGTTTAGTTGAATATTCTATGAATTTAGTTCTACATGTAAATAGATGTTGTGCTCTTGTGTATGAGATAATATATAAAGTTTGACAATCTTGCAATTAACTGCAAACTTTTGGGAACATGCGCATAATTAGGCGCTGCGCAGAATAAGGGTACTTCACGGTACATCGTTCTAAAGTATAGCTACTCAACCGTGAGTAAGCAAAGTCACGAGTATAAAGTCTGGATTCCCGAGCAAAGTTTTATACCAAACTGATAACAAGTTCTAATATCAAATTATCAGTGTTTGATCACTAAATATGTTATCAATAAGGCTGAATAGACAGCCAAAATAACAAAAGAGATAACAAATTATTATTCGTTGGATATCACAATATTAACTCGTTTTAATATCATCGAGTTCATTTTGATAGGAACAAATATCTTGAGATAATTTCAAATTATGTTTTCATACACTAATAACTGAAGTAGTGTGTCTGGTGAGAAGCTTAATTTCATATCCACCACATGCTGGTAATATTCCGCATTCGTCAGCATGCGGGTAGAATTCAGTACCGTTCGTTAAAAATCGTCTTTAAAAATTGATAACAGATGATAACAAAATCTGTCAATGTTGGTAACTAAATATGTTATGCGATAACACGCGAGTTCAAAATAATCAGAGATAACAAAACTTGTTACTTATTTGATAAAAGTTTGTTATTTTACTTTGCTAGGGTACTTGCGTATATAGATATGCAGAAAAAAATGAGCAAACTGAGTCAGGTCGCCACCATCGCGATTTGCTCAAGACATTAGTGGACTCTGTAAAAGAAACAAAATAAAAGTGCAGCATGAGTAGTAGAAAGTTCATCTGGAGGCAACTGAAAGTCGTTCCATAAAATAGGCATCCTGAAATTCCATTAAAAATGTATATGATCCATACAATTCATCAAGGAGATCTATATTTTATATGAAATTCAGCAATAAAATGTCAATAACCGATAAATTGTACAGCTTACTCATAAATATATTGCAAATGATCCATAAAAGATTCATTAACTTTCCTAAAATTTGCATAACTGATCCACAGAATGTAGCCTTTTTGCAAAAAAAATCTATACATATGATCCATAAATTATTGGAATTTTTCCATAAATAAATTGTCAATAATCTATAACAGGTTTGAATAACTAACCATACAATGTTTTAAACTGATCCATAACAAGTCCAATTAGTACACTTAAAATTATACCTATACATAAATGTGTATGTGTTATTAAAATTAAATCCATAAACTATGCCTGCAGTTTTCAAATTTAAAGCAATATTTTTTTTAAATTCTGACCATGGAGATTGGAAAATCGATCTTTAACTGCCCTACTACTCAGATGTATTGACATGCCCGTTCTTTTAGCTTCAGTGGTACACATTCAATTAGCCGACTTTAAATTTTTGCTGTGTAGTTTAGAAATATCACACCAATGATACAAATGTTGTACAGGACCTTATGAGTAGTGTAAAGAAGAAAGTTCGTGTATTTGGATATGGAATTGAAATTGAATAACACAAACATAGGAAAATATTCATAACATGTTTTATTTTCCTCCCTGAAAGTTTGAAGATGATTGATTGAACGGGCGAGTTTTGCCGAATATTTGTATGTGTCGCAATTTGATTCCGTACACCCTTTAGGATACGTTTCCTATGTTTTCAACAAATTCAGCATTGATGATGATGACGATGTGAACTACTATCTAATGTAGCAAGGCAACTGTCTATAGCACTGGACTGTTTTAATTAAACGATTTGGTCAAGTTTATACTGTGGTTAATGTTTCATCATGTTCCTGTATGAAGGGTCAAAAATATCTCCCTCCAGGATCAAGTTCGCAGAAACCATACCAAAACCGAGCCCTCGCCAAGTAAAAAGTCCCACTTGATGGGGAGAAGAGCCGAAATGTTAACAACAGGAAGTTGGCAGTCCCACTCTTCCTTCCAAATTCTTTCAACCGGGTGCTCTGATGGTCCTTCCTCTATCTCAACATATGGTGTTATATAAATATATGATTAACCTGTAACGATGTAATCGAAGTGGAATTACGGAAGAGGTTACAAAGTGGACATGTTAAAACAACAGCTAAGAGACGATCAAACGAATACATCTATTTGGTTTAAAAACTTGTAAATTAGAGTTTTCAATTCAGCATTAAACCTAAACCTTTCACGTTTGGATAACCATTGAAAATTGGGTAGACTTTCGTTTAGCCGAATTGTAAAATTTTACTTCAAAAATTACTTACAAAAGAGGATTTCGAAGACAACCAATAGGTAATATTTATTACGCTATTGCTTCGGATTACATAAAAATACGGTTCGGCATCGAATCAGAGAGCTTTGGCAGTGTTGCCATGTCGATTTCGGCCTAATACTCATGAACTGGTGTTTTAAGACTTTAAATGCTATCAAACTTACGTTCGTTTGCCAGAGGTTTTTAATGGGATTGCAATCCGGACTGCAAGCTAGCAGTCCAGTAGCGAAATTTTCAACAAACCACGATATTCTATGGTTGGAGGGTTGAATAGATGCATTTTCCTGCAGGAACAATATCGTCTTACACAGTAAAAAAATAATGAATTTTAACTGGCGCGTAAAATTTCTCCAAATGAAGTGTAAACAACGAAATTGTTTGCAATCTAGCATGCGCCATACATCAAATTTCGCAATCTTTTCACTTAAGCTTGACAAATGGAAAATAATCGATTGAATCTGCTACTATTTATGGCTGACGGGAACTCAATTTTGACAGACATCTAATCGAAAGTTTATTGGTCAGTCACAAAGGGATTTTAATCGATTGTTTTCCACCTTCGAGTTTAAGTAACATTAAAATTAATTCGCGAATCGGAACACAGTTTAAGGCCAGTATCTGTTCTGACAATTAATCTGTAACAGTTCCCATTAATTTTCGCGGAAACCTTACAAATTCAAATTTTATTTTTCATTCTTTAGGCCAGTATCGACCTAAAAAGTAAAGAGGTTACGGAATTTTGTTCAATATTACCAAGTGGAATTTTGACAGTTGATCTGCATGGAACGAAATGTCACTTTCACTTACGGAATAATCGAACTGAAAAATTTTCCGAAAGTAAAAGTGACAGCTAGTATTAGTTTACAAATTCCAATTTTATTTTTCGTTCTTTTCAGGTGGATACCGCTGCAGAAATTTCTTTTCGGTTCTTTAATTTTCCGTTTCAGGAAACGGAATTTAACATGGGTTTGGCATAGGCAAAGAAATTTCTTTCGAACACGATACCGACCTTTAAGCGCAACGGATAATTTTCAAAGGATTCAACGGATAATTTTCGCGAAACATTTGAAAAGGGCCTATTTTTTAATGTATTAAAACGTCATTTCTCAACCTGAGCGGTAAGCCGAGCCAAAAATTCAATTGTTTACCCGTGACAAATCGAAAAGGAAGTCGATGAAGAGAATCGATGAACGAAGATAATCCCCTCTTCAAATTTCACGCGAGAATTCACTGAAAAGTATTACTATCGGAAACTAAACGTTTTGATTGAGGTATTCAAGGTATTCGTTTACCGTGTTGGCGCACCTGATTGACCGTTTATCGCTATTGTCGTTTTGTTGACCTTTTATTTCTTATGTAACGCAGTAAGCGAGGGAGGGTGAAGGTTGGTAAAACGTGACAAACCAAAATTGAAAGGTCATACAAAAAAACGTAGTAGGGGAGTGGGGGGTTTAAACGTAGCTTGTTTGCGTGACATTATTAATTGATGTTCCCGCAGAAATTAAAACTCGGTATTTCAATGTCGATTTACTATATTATGGTTTCAGTTGAAAACCGAATTTATCGAGTAGCGACAATCGATTTTACTCTCATTCTGTACGTTATACCTAATGTCGGAAGTAGTGCGCTCTATGGCGTATCAGATGCGCCGTACAGCGCACTACTTCCGACATTAGGTATAACATACTGAACGAGAGTAAAATCGATTGTCGCTTGTCGATAAATTCGATTTTCAACTGAAACCATAATATTATCGGTGTGGAGAGCAGTTCCAATCTATTACCAACTGTAATGTACTCTCATTACAAGTCTGTACAGCGTACATTGACGCGTCAAATTCCCATCGAAATTTCCATAAAAACATGTTACCTTTCTTCCGAACGTTACGTATTTTTTTTCTAACAAAGCTAATGAAGCTAACACATTTCCAACGAATCCGTATGGGCCAGGTTAATACCCATCCTCAAAAATGGATGGGAAAGGAATCTTCCATTATGTACTGGAACAAAAACAACCCAGGAACGTCTGCAGTTTTTTTCCCTGTCCTTTTTTTTTGTTGCGCCTTCCTTACTGTTTTTTGGTTCGGAATACCACCGCACAATACCCGTCTCTTCCGAGAAGTAAGCGGCGGCGATCCTTTCGATCAATGAAAGCTGGGAATACCTACTCGAGAAATTCAAACACAATTTTGCATGAGCTAACGTGTTCGTTCTTGAATGAGAAAAGTCTGTGACAAGAATAAGCGGAAGCGCGCTTTTTTTTCTCCTCTTCGATATCATTCATTGAGCAAATAATGAAAAAAAAAACAACTTCAAAAAGGTTCCAATTCTCACACTTGCGACTCAAAACGGTGTTCAATTTTCAAGGGCGTGAAATGAACAATTGGATAAATGCTCATCAGTTCATATGACGCGTAATCGGATCGGATCTCAGCAACCCGTTGACTGTTTTTTGGTTTTTCGTCTTTGAACAGCACCGCAGTAATTTCCCCTTTAATTCGTGCGTTTTCCATGAATAGTGTTCCCAATCGCTCTGATTAGTCTAGTAGAGGTTATGTTTGATAATTTCAGAACCCATCGACGAATTTTAGAGCTTTCGTTTCGCTTGGTTAGTTCATCCGGGTCGTTAAAAACGAACAAACAATTGCCGCTTTGACTGGTGCAGTGATCATAAAAGTTGCATCGAGTAGTTATGGGGGATCCTCGAGCACAGTAAAACTTGAGTGGGCCTTCAGTCCATTTTTACTTTCGTTTACGATCTACCGTGACGACGCTAGTTTTATGGTTACTCGTTTCTTTCTTTCCTGAAACTTTGGGCTTTATAGTTCGTCATTTATCGTACTCTAAACGTGACAAAAAGTGCAAGATATCCCTCCATAAAGTGGGTTCAAGAAACATGACAAAAATCACAAACATGGCTCAATTATCAAATTCTTCACAATTATGTCGATTCCCAAAAATCCATTAAGTAAAGTTTCCGAGCACGTACGAATCGTTAGAAAAAAAAAGTTCCATTTTGATCGACTTGTCGACGAATGACAAAACCACCAAACATGCCACACACGCAATTTGCTGCAAGAGATCCCCACAAGGAAATACGAAGTTCATAGAAATGGGCAACAACAATACCGACTAATCATAAAAGTAAACACATTTCCCATGCATTATTAAGTTCACCTTTCCTTTCGGCCATGGGCAATACCTCTATTTGGCCACACGCAAGAGTAGGAGATATCTTAACGCTCTACACTTATTCACTTACACTTACTGTAAACAATGTATCATAGTGTATACATATTTAAAAGCAAATGAATGGGTTGCTTCATTCTTCCATTGCTTCTTCGCATTATTATTGTATATCCACGGAAAAAAAATCGTTTACCTAGCACTTAGTACATTCTTTAACAATCTTTAATTTTAAATCAATCTTTAATCAAGTTCGTTTACTCATTGGATCCCTAACTCCACTTTTTAGCGAAACTGAGTAAAATTTCTGAAGAAGTTACTCAGCGTTGGGTAATTTTTTCTTTCCGTGTCCAAAGCTAATGGTATGGATAATGAAACCGATACTACGGTAATTACAAGCCCATCAACGAAGGGGTTTGCCACATTAGAATAGGTGTTGAAGATGTCATCTATCCGTTCGAGCAACCCGGCCATCGCTATCTCTGATAGCTGAATAGAAGAAAAGAGCCACCGTTTCCGGTGGGAGAACCCTCTTCGACAGTTCTCATTCACATAATCTCTTTGTACGTCAACGAAACTTCTTCTAGATGGTGACAAAATAAGATCCTTTTTTCATTATATCTAGGTTTCCAATGACACTGGTGTCGATGCGTCGCACTCGAGTAATGTCGGCTGATAATGTGTTTTGATTTGTGCTTGGATTGAACAACTTGAACTATACGTTTGCAGATTAATTAGAGCATGCAATTGCTCAACTGTATTCGTGTGACACCAGTGTGTCGAATATTCACTTTTTGTTCCTAAAAACATAAGATAACTTTGACGAACTGAATAAACAAGTACTGTAAAGGTATTATACCATTTATCGTTTCATAATTATTCAAGTTATCTTCCAACAATTATAAACTGAAGATAAAGTGTACCATATCGATGATATATGTTATGGTAAATCAAGATCTTACCATAATACTAATACGCTCAAAAAAGTTTTTTTTAAATAGTGTTTTTTTTTTAAAAAGTGAAAAGTGACTAATAGGTTGTCAAGTATCGTTACCATACAAAAAATGACTTTTTCTCGAACAAAATTTCCGGTGTTTTATCCAGTAAATTATTTGTGAATAATATTTTTTCAGCAGTTTTACCTTAGCTGGTATCGTTCAATTCTGGTCATATCATAACATATTGATTTCAACCATTACGATATACGTTAACATAATTTAATAATAAATACGATATAAAAAGATACAGTATAGTAATATTATATGAGAATTTCAATCATGATGATAACTGCTACAATCATGATACAATAATGAGTAATACTTTTCCCGTTATCCCGAAAATTTAAAATATATGCGCTTAAGGCCTGATTTTCAACCCGAAACACGAACCCTGAACACGAAGAAGCTCGGAACTGAGGACCAGAAGTTGTAACTGTAGCCATTTTTAGCTATAAAAATTAGCGATATGTATTCAATTAATCACATCGAATCATTTGATAGGTCACTATGAGATAATCTGGGATGTTCTAAGTCAATCAAAGTTGCCTGCAGTTCAGAACTTAGGATATACAATAGTTATGGTCGCTTTATCAGCTATACTTATTAAAAATATGTATTCAACCATACTCATTGAGACCTCTGGAAGATCAACAAACATTATGAGATAATCTGGGATGTTCTTGGTCATCCAAACAGTTCTGGAGTTTAGAACTTGGGATCTACAGTTATATTATATTGGGATATATATTCAACTTTGTTCAATGGTAGCGGCAGTCGACGCGGACGCGGCGTTGAAAGTGGCGAAGGTGAAGGTGGGATGGTCCATATGCCCACTAAGCCTACACCAGCCGCCGAAGGCATGCTTTAGATGCCTAGAGAGCGGGCACATGTCCTGGGAGTGCAAAGGCCTAGATAGGAGTAAGATGTGCAGAAGGTGTGGCAGACTAGCCACAAGGCGCGGAATTGCAAAGGTCCCCCCAAATACTTGATGCGCCGGGAAACCGGACGATAAGCACGTCATGGGGGGGGGGGGGGTTTCAAGTGCCCGGCCGCTAAGGGTATACCAACGAGCCAACCGTAATGCAGGTAACCCACCTAAACCTGAACCATTGTGAGGCCGTCCAGCAACTGCTGTGTCAGACAGTTAGCGAGTCAGCATCGGATATCGCCATAAATTCCGACTCATACCGCATCCCAGCCGGCAACGGAAACTGGTTTGCGGACAGGTCCAATATAGCGGCATCATAGACGACGGGCAAGTACCCGGTTCAGGAGGTTGTGTCTACCAGAAACGAAGGCTTCGCGGTTGTAAAATTGAATGGAGTGTTTTTCTACAGCTGCTACGCACCGCGAAGATGGTCAATCGAACAGTTTACCAATATGCTCGATTGGATGACAACGGAGCTGACTGGCCTGAACCGGTTGGTAATAGCGGGGTACTTCAACGCTTGGGCGCTCGAGTGGGGAAGCCGTCTTACCAACCCTAGGGGCCAGATTCTTCTGGAGGCCTTGGCTAGGCTCAATGTGGATCTAGCTAACGTGGGTACCAAGAGTACCTACCATAGAAACGGAGCGGAATCGATCATTGATATAACATTCAGCAGTCCTGGGCTGATTAGCAATTGGAGGGTGGATGATGGCAACACCCATAGCGACCACTTGGCGGTTCGTTATTGTATTGTCCACAATACAAAGTAGGGACGTCCTACTTTGATGTAGAGACTTTTAAAGAGGCGCTTGAGAAAGAACGAAACTTACGCGAAACCCAGGAACCTTGCGGGGAACGACTCATTATGACACTTACACGAGCGTGCGATGCGACCATGCCGAGGGAAGTCAAATCGAGGAAGGGAAGATCGCCGGTGTATTGGTGGCCGGAGTTGATCGCCGACCTCCGAGGAATATGCCTCCACGCAAGACGGAGGGTGCAAAGAGCGCGGCCAGACGCCGAGAGAATCGAGCGTAGAGGGGCGCTAGTCGCCTTGAAGGCCGCACTAAAGAGGGCGATAAAGACCAGCAAGCGAGCCTGCTTCGAGGGTCTGTGTCAGAAGTCCAATACGAATCCGTGGGGTGACGCCTACCGGTTAGTAATGGCCAAAACCAGAGGATCGGTGGCTCCAACCGAGCGTTCATCAGAGCTGCAGCAGGTGATCGTTGGGGGACTCTTTCCGAGTCACGACCCGAGTCCATGCCCCCCGCCGCCGTAGATTTGTCCCATGACCAGCGTTCCAATATCCCAGACCTTAACGCTGTCATAGCGACGGAAGGGTGGACGGCTCCGAAGAACACCCGTGACCACGTGTGCATTGATAACGGCACAACGGGGGCCGGCGACGAGGCGACGGTGACGAATGAGGAACTAAGTGCGATAGCAAAGTCGCTAAAGGTGAACAAAGCGCTGGGACCTGATGGAATCCCGAATCTGGCCATCAAGACGGCTATCTTGCTGGATCCCGGAATGTTCAGGGTGGTGATGCAAAAGTGTCTGGACGAGGGCGTCTTCGCGGACGCCTGGAAAATTCAGACCCTTGTGTTGCTAGCAAAGACAGGGAAGCCAGCAGGAGATCCATCGGCATAGAGACCTATATGTCTGTTGGATACAGTAAGTAAGGTGCTCTAGAGGGTAATCCTCAATAGAATGACAACGTACACGGAGGGTATAGACGGTCTGTCTAATAATCAGTTTGACTTCCGTGAAGGAAAGGCGACGGTGGATGCCATCCTTTCCGTCACCAAGACGGCTGAAGTGGCAATCCAGAGCAAGAGGCGAGGAGTACGATACTGTGCAGTGGTCACCCTTGACTTGAGAAATGCATTCAATAGCGCCAGTTGGGTGGCTATCGCCGATTCGGTCCAAAGCTTTCAGGTTCCTGGGTACCAGTACAAGCTTCTTGGAAGTTACTTCCAGAATCGCGTACTGGTATACAACACAGAGGCAGGCCAGAAACGTGTCCAGATCATCTGAGGCGTCCCACAAGGTAGCATCCTGAGTCCGGTGTTATGGAACACGATGTACAATGAGATACTACGGCTTGAGTTCCCGAACGGGGTGAAGATTGTTCGGGTTCGCGGACGACATCACCCTGGAGATATGTGGTGAAACCATCGAAGAGGTCGAGTTAACGGCCTCGCACTCCATCGGCATTGTGGAGAGATGGATGAGTTCCAGGCAATTGGAGCTAGCCCAACATAAGACTGAGGTCACGGTGGTGAATAATCGGAAATCGGAGCAACATGCGACGATCAGTGCGGGTAACTGCACAATAGAACCGAAAAGGTTCTTGGGATATCTTGGGGTTATGATCGCCGATAAGCTGTCCTTTGTCTGTCACGTCGATTACGCCTGCAACAAAGCCTCTACGGCTATATCGGCATTATCCCGTATAATGTCGAATAGCTCGGCAAGGTGTACTCCTGGCTCCGTAAACTCCTGGCCAGTGTTGCCCTTGTAGAGAGTATAGCATGTACTATGTATTTAATCAATCATACCATAGCAAAATCTAGGAAAAGAGAATGCTATTTCACAGAAAATACTCTCATATTGTAAGAAGTTTATATTATTTACACCTTTTCATGAACATTAGTTGATTAGTGTCCTCTAGTGTCCTTTCCCACTGTGTTGCGTGGTTTCACAAACTTTGCGTTGCTAGGAGTATCACAAAGAGTAGGCATTGATCGTAAAAATCAGTCTTGTGAAAATTGTCCTGGTGATAGCGCGTAAAATAGATGAGCTCTGGATGTTTGAAGCTTTCCAACATGGATTCGGCCGGTGACGAGTTCGGTGAAATCACGACAGCCCTGTCAATACTTAGGAACGGCGGGCCGGCATGGATCACCACCTTGAGTACCAAGAGCTACGTTAGTAAGCTAGAGAGTACGCACAGGCTTATGTGCTTAAGAGTGGTTAGTGCATACCGAACGGTATCACGCGGCGCGGTATGCGTCCTAGCGGAAATGATGCCAATAGGCATGGTTATAAAAGAGGATGTAGAGTGCTTCGAACAACGTGGAACAAGAGGTATTCCACTAGAGCCGCATCCATGATTAAGTGGCAAAGAAAATGGAACAACTCCATCAAAGGAATTAACCGGATGGGTTGATAGGCGACACGGTGAAGTGAACTTCCACTTAACTCAGATATTGTCTGGCCACGGCTGGTTGAGACAATACCTGGACAAATATTGGCATGCACACTCCTCCGCATGCAGCGAGTGCGCGGGAGTTGAGGAAACTGCGGAACATGTGTTCTTCGCATGTCCTCGCTTCGATGGCGCGAGATCCGGCATGATTGCCGTAAGCGGTCACGAACCAGATAATTTGGTCCAGAGGATGTGCTAGGACCAGGACGTCTGGGGCGCGGTATGTGTAGCAGTCTCCCAGATCGTCATCGACCTCTAACAAAAATGGCGAAACGACCAAAGGCAGGTCGCAGGGACTACCCAACTACTAAAGCCATAAGTAGTTAGACATAGTGGGTGCTTAACAAACACAATAGCCCCCTCCCCGAAGTAATACCGAAATGTGGGTGGGTTTTTAGTGGGTCGAGGAGTTGGCACCCTCATCCCCACACCCTGAGTTCTCCAGGTGTTTGGTTGCAGATTTTCTGGCTACACCTACTTGTCGGATAGATAATTGATTATCTATATAGATAGAAGTTGATTCCAATTAGACAAATCGACGTCATTTGCGACAACTGTCAAACTTGCCGTTTCCGTTCCTTTTCCGTCCATATTAAGTTTGGGCCTTTGCAATTTCAGATTACTTGATTGGCTTGCTGATGACATTCGACACCGTTTGTTGCGTCACCCCGAGCGAATTTGCGGTTGTTTGCTATGAACGATTAGATTTTTCTAACCACTTGACCAGCATTAGATTTCGCAGCTCTTGTTATCGAGATGTTACGGTGAAAGGATCCACTGACAGCTAAACCATACACTGAGAGAAATTCTTATATTAACTCAAACCACTGACGCGACAAAGTTATAAAACATATTTCCGGAAACGCTTTAATCGAGAACGTTAGACTTCTGTTCCGTTTTTGCATAAGTATGATGGCGTGAAAAGAAATTCTCGTTTACGAAAAATTACTAAACAAGACTGGGAATCGAACTCTGTCAGCTCCCGCATTGTTTTACGTTGTAGCTGCTATGGCGGTAAAGGTCATGGAGGGAGACCTAAATACGGTGTAAAAAAAATTGGAAATCGATGGTAAGTTAATGTGGGCGGCTTTGGCGAGGGTTTGAGAACCACTGCTTAGGATGAACTTGAAGAATTCATTGTTTATTTTTGCGAACGAAACGATTTAACATTGCATCACAATAGGCAACATACGGTGAACAAAATCGTTTTTTTTTTTGCACTTCCTTTGAACATTAAAATTGCCAACTTCTTGTCTGTTTTGTTTGTATTCAATTGAATAATATAACTCTCCTAGGTCAGTCCTACCGACATTGTTTTGATTTCCATTTCCGGGGAAAGAGACCTTTTTGTCGCTTTAGATGTCCTCTTGTATTGTATTCTTACCGATTTCGCATATTTTGCCTATTGTTGACAAACAGAAAGACCTAATCGATTCGGCTTTTTTTTCTTAAAAAAATGATCATTGTACAAGGCCGGAAATCAGCAAATCTATGAGGTTAAATTGATGCCCCTGCTCGACTTGCTTCCTAAATTTGATTAGTGATTCCGATGGCATAGCATCGAGGTGCAGCAAATCGTTTCTCGTTTTTCCGATAATCCGAAATCCAATCAAAAAAGGAAACGATAAATTTGTATGAGCTTGAACGAAGAAAACGATTTTCTTCGTGTTTAAGCCAAGGGGATCAACCAGTGAATTAGTTCACACGCCAACGCGCAAAGCAAAAAAAAAAAGGCAGACAAGGAGCAGACAGAATCTGATACTCTCGATACATATTTACCGGTACACTCCTTGGACATTTTTTCTTCCCGTCCTTGAAATTTGATACCCAGCATTTCGGGCCTTCAGAAGAAAAGAGAGAACCGAAACAAATGCAACCAACACTTGACACGTTTCCATCGTATGGTCGTTGGGTGTTAACGAGGGAGTGAAAACAAGTGTAATGTACTGCATTTCGGGTTCGAATGTACACATAAACAAAAACAAATTGCACCCTTCCGGGTACTTGGAGTGCAGTTTGAAGAGTACAGCGTTTTGTAGGATTTAGTCCGGCGTCCAATTTACCTTTTGTTCCGTGCTGTAATGATGGCAAATAGATCATTTCCTAAAAGAGAATTTGATAGCGGCGAAGAAATCCAGTATCAATAACACAAACAATAAAAAAAAACTCCGTTACATCGTCTAGTCTCCATCTACCGACTTTTAGTCGGTCAGTTTTTCATTGATGGCGAGAAACCATTTCCCGGTAAATTGCCGGTAGGTACGGTACCTTCAATCGCTGAAATCTAGACAATTGCGTGTGAGCAAGAAAAAAGGCCTCATAAAAATGTATGAAAAGGGACGCGATGCAACGCGCAGAATTACTCAATCGCCGCAGGGTAGACACGCGTCGCACTGCCGCAATGGCTGCCGCTGCTACCGTGCTTTGTGGACACTTGTAAGCGCGACGCACGGTTGCACTAATAAAACGATCAACATTCGAGTGCAAATTAATTGCACTCTCGTTGATTTATTTTTCTTCTTCAGATCTC
The DNA here is from genome assembly GCA_034211315.2 of Aedes japonicus. Classification (NCBI taxonomy): domain Eukaryota; kingdom Metazoa; phylum Arthropoda; class Insecta; order Diptera; family Culicidae; genus Aedes; species Aedes japonicus. The sequence continues at coordinate 757,194 of JASCZW010000014.1, read as the reverse complement.
CTCCATGGCTTGCTACATGGTTGGGATATCAAAGCAAGCCTTTTTTTTTCCAACGGCGGCGCTTTACTCAGTAGGCCACGCGCTGTGCGCAGGAAACGCGAATTCCGTCGTCGCGTGCTATGTTTTGCAGCAAATGCAATCACGCTTCCCTAGGTTTTATTCCTTTTTTTTCTTGTTAAGGTACAGTGTACTGCTTGTTACAAGACCTAACCTATGATCATTGTTACTGACATGGCGGTGCACGCGTCCGCACGGGTTGATTCGCGATTTTCCAATGTTTGCGCTGTAGGGTTTTCTCGCGATTCCGGACATTCTACCACGTGAGTGCATAAATATTGCAAAGATCTTCCTCCATCAGGTCTGGCCAGGTTGGTGCTTGCTTTGAACGCGACACCACGCGATTGCTAAACCCTTTAATGTGGTGTATAACATTACAACAGTGGTGACATTTTTCTGAAGGTGCTCGCTCGAAGGTGTCAAGAAAAACCATAACATTAACAATGCACAAGGAAATTGGTTTCACTGATTAAGTGAGTTCCAAGTGTTTCATGGAGGAATGCAAATGTTTCCAGGAATTTTATTGCACGCGAAGGAGAAAGTGCACCTTGCCTGTTCTCCTCATCTTTGACTCGCTAACATAACCTATCCAGTCGCCAACGAAAGAAAACAGAAGCGTTTGACCATTACACATTCATTTATTTTATTTCCACGCTATTATCTTAACTACTTTTTAATCTAAATCGTCGTCATCGCCGTCGCTTGTCTGGAAGCCGCAATAGCTAGCGCCCTTGCTTCGACTACCTTTTTCGTAGGTACTTTGTTCCTATAAGACGAGGGGACCGTCAGCCACACCCCTCGATTCTTCCAACAGCCCGGTCTTGATGCCGCTATGGTTATGCCAAAATAGTTTAAATAATTTTCCTATTTAGATGTCGGGTCGGAGAGGGTTATGGGTTGCTCTTTGACTGCAATAATCCGGGAATCAAATGGAACAGTGTTTGATTTATTCATCAATTTAGGTGCGAGGGCAGTTCATGTTGGTAGCTTTACTCGCTCCGGTTCTACTGCATCTGAAGGAATTTTAAAAAAGAAAAAAAAATCTAAGTGCTTCTCGGTTTATGGCAGCAGCTATGATTTCTTACATACGCTCATAAATGTGCCGTTCGTTGAATTCGTAGACTGCCATTATTGTTTGGATTTGCTATTCAGTAATTCCAGCGGTCAATAAGAAGAAGACTAGGTTACTTTAATTTTCAATTAGTAATCCTCGTAAATCTTTTAAAACATGGCAAAACATACATAGTTTGAAAGAAACATTTAACTTTCTGCGTTAACTTATACACATAACGGTAATGCTCGATTTGGCATACATTAATAGAATCTTTCATGTAAATTTAAGCCAGATGTCACTCGAATCTCGTATGCTGTATGGAAGACTGCAAACAATGTCGTATACAGTATGACAAACTGCAAACAATTACGTTGTTTACGCTTGCTGTGGCTTGCAGTTAAACGATTATTACATTTTACTGTAATTAAACGATTATCACATTTTACTGTAATGGTTTGGGTGAACAAATAAAAAAAAACACCGCAAACAAAAAGCACACAAAGTATACAAAAGAAATAGTAGCAACGAGAGTCTGGTAAATTATTTGAATATTTTCGACCAGCTAAATCAAGCTGTTACTTTTGCCTTTGATGAGTATAACTCAAAAATCGAGTTAGAGATAAATTCCAGTCCAAAAGAAAACTCTAACTATGCAAAAACTAAATTGAAATCTGACCTTTTTCCATCTAAAATGTATCTTGACGAAAAAGTGGAGCAATTTGCAATCTATTTGGAACCTTCTTCCAAGATATAGGTATATAACACATTTTCTGAAGCCGATAGGGATGGCAAATATTTCGATTGCTTTCTAGAATTTAGTGTAAACAATATAAATATGCATTACATAAGGCATGCACTGAAAAAATTAGATGCCTCCAAAGGATGTGCGCCCGATGGGTTTTCACCCATTTTTCTGGAAAACTTAGCTTCGGAGCTTACAGCTCCCTTGTTTCGGATTTTCAATATGTCGATCGAATCCGGTATTTTTCCCAACTCGTGGAAATGTTGCGATCTCAAAATGTGGCAAAAAATCTGACATGCGAAATTATCGCGGTATTGCTATTATCTCTTGCATTCCAAAACTGCGTTCCAAATGAAGTGATCATCCGTGATAAACTGTTTTGTTAAATTAAAAATAGAATCGCTACCTTGTAACATGGACTCTACAAACGAAACGAAAACGGAAACCATGTTGAAGCTTTATATACAGACTTCCGCAAGGCATTTCATTGATACACCCATCCTTGTATTTAAAGTACAAAAAATGGGTATTGAGCTAAATTTTCTTAAATGACTCGAGTCTTATCTTACTGATCGAAAACAAATAGTCAAATAGATAAAAAAGGCAATCCTACACAACAAACAATTCAAAGCAAACAATTAAATGTGGACATAAAGCTTTCCGAGCTGAATAAAACTGTAGTCGTTTTATTTTCAGGAATAAAAGTTCTAGAAACAGACCAACAATCCCATAAATGATGTATTGTATTTGCTTAAAAACATGTTTTAAAAGCTGTACTATTTTTATATTACTCTATTGCTCAATAATCAGGTAAAGCTTAGAAAACTTGGAATAAAAGCATGTAACTCCAAAATCGTAACTTTTATATAACAGCTAGATATAATTTTTGAAAAACGCAATCATCACTGGACGTATTGTTCAACTATACAACGATATCCGGGATGTTTATTGCGCTCCCAACGCAGTCAAACCAAAGCCTAAAAATGGATTTAATCAACATCAAATGGATATTTTGTAAAACAAGAAAATGACGCTTAAGAACCGTTGTGTATGCTTCAGTCAAAGGATTAAAATAATAAGATCTTAAGTACAATCACAATTCGTTGGAACGATGACAACAAATGTGTTGGTATAAGACAATGATACAAGATATTTTGAAACATTTATTCGGCAATTGTTCAACGCTTAATCAGTCATGTAAACAGCTATCGTTTTTTAATATGTTATGGAACGTTTATAGAGCAGTTAGAACACTCTATTAACTCCTAGTTCAAGTTCTGTGTATGTGACTGTTAACTAACGATTGTTAAACAATGTTATGCAAATTAGTTATGTGAAATGTTTAACCAAGGATGGAGAAGATGGAGCATGAGGCAGCCTTCAATCCAAGGATCACAAGTTCAAGTCTGGGTTCAAGCAAATTCAAATTTGGGTACTGTATTGAAAAAAGTTCTTTCAAACAAATGAAGAAATCTAAACACAACAAATAGTAAATCAACTATAATAACAATGCATTCTGGTGTCATGAATAATGTTAGATAAAGTTCTCGAATGAACGATTTTTGCAAATCATTTTCACACTATGTTAAGCAAAACAAAAAAAAAAAGGTTACATGAACAGCAATGTAGTACATTTTTTCGTAAAATAGTTATGTTCTCATAAAGTTAATTTCATTAATGCTATTGTTCTTGTTTAAGTGATAAATAAAAGCTTTGCAATGATTGATACATAATTTGTACAACTCATACATTTGTGTAAAGTCATTTATAAAGTGATTAAAAAGGTGAATTGATTCTTTACAACGGCTATACCAATTGTTAAATAGTTTTAGATGTGAATTTTCATTTTGATTCAAAAGTTGTTAAGCAGCGAATGTTGAATAGATTCTCCAATTTTGAGTAAACAAAATCAAATGATGGTTGATAAGCATTAAGCTCGACAGTGAATTTGAAGAAACGCTTTCACAAATTAAAATTGTTTCTTGGGTATTCGAATTACTTCAAAAATTGTTCATTTGCTTTCCAGCGATACAATTGTGAAAAGCTATTGATGTCAACCACAAATGTTCGCAATTATTCCCAGCGATCATGAAATCCTATTACAATTCAAATCACAGAATCCCGTATAAGGACATTATCAAAAGACAAGCCAATATCCGATCCTGCCCTCTACAGAGCCAATGCAGTTCCAACACTGATGGTGCCGCCAGCTTAGTTTTGGTCTGACCAAGGATATGCCCAACCAGAGAAATCAAGACAATTTCCAAACCGAAAAAATCCTGGACCGGCCCTAGTCAAACTTTTACTTTCAACCACAACAGAATTGGCTAGGAATTCCCCGACAATCAGCCAGACAACTCACTACTATTTCATGGTATTTTCTCAAGCATAAGAAGCCATTTTTTTTTCAAAGATTCAAAAAGAAGTCCTTTTTACCTCGAGAGATGCGACGCGAGACAGGACACAACTTTATATCTGTATACAGCGCACAAGCCTCAAACTTTTGTTTACTACTTTCTTTATTTTTTTGTTTCAACTTCAACAACATGAAACAAATTTCCATCACCATCACCGTGACGAACAAAATAGTTTGTAGTGACTTTTTCACTTTTTTTAAACACTTTAAAAAAAACACTTTTTTGAGCGTTTGTAGTGTTGATAAAAATTAGAAAAAAAATATGAAAAAAGAAAATATCCAACTCATTGTAATCCATTTCTAAAGAACTTCGTCAAAATACAATCTGCATTTTTTTTAAAACAAAAAAAAGCAACATAACTGTACAAGAAATAGTCCATACAAAATAATCCGTTTGATTACAATAAAACATCGTCAGTTACAATCTTCATAAATGATTGAAAAAAAGTTGCTGATTGTTTAGCATACAGTTTTAACGTGTGAAATACATAGTCTTTTAAATTCTGAAAGTGTTGGCGCACGTTTAGTGTGTTTTTGCATCGAATTGAAAACATTTATTCCTTTAATAAATAATGAGTTTTGTGAATCACTTGTCGAGAAATTCTGAGTTTTCATCCGCGTTTCTTGTATTATACCTATTAATATCACCTCCTCTTTCAATTCGATCACACAGATATCGAGGCAGCAAACCATTAACTACTTTAAAAATGAACACCATAGTCAAATATACAATTCTTTGCTTCACCGATAACCATTGCAGTGCGTCTAACATAAAAGTCGAGGAAATGAATCTGTTACATCTTAAGCCGAAGCCGAGAACACCTTTTCACTTCCACGAGAAATCCCTGGGATGTTCGATAAGATGGTTGGGTTTGCAGTGGGATCTGTTTTGGTAAACACACCGCTGAATTCAACTGAGGTTGGCAAAATATCCAACTCCCGATTTATTCTTTGTATAGAGATGCACATTAAAGTTACTCAAATGTTGGCACCGATTTAAACCAACAATAAGGATGCTGTTGGGGCCACTCACAAAGTATGGGTGGTTTATTGCAGCAGCATACAAAAATATGTTAAAACATCGAGTTTGAGGACCGATCAAAACCAAAGTAGAGATGCTGTTAGATTCACTCACAAGTGTGGGTGCTTAAAAGTAAAAGACCTTATGCTACACAGCAGTAAAACATCTACACTACCTGAAATCATCCTGCCTAAAACCTTGACGGAAAAAAAATTTGTTTATGATTATTTTTCGTAGTGAAAATAATAATGATATGCAATTAATAATAAGGCGCAGCTATAAACCTCTATATAGCTCAACCATTAGTCGATGAATGTATACTGAAATGTGAAGGTCATGATATGATGGAAATAACAGGATATTGCAAAGAAACATTAAACTATGTATACACAATTATGAAATGCAGCTATTTGCCTCTGCCGGCGGTGCTAGATCATTGAAACTCTGAAATGGCGAAAATTCCAACGTTATATATTGAAATAAATTCGATCACTTGGCAATTTGGAGGGGAGACGCTCGGCACGCACCTCCTCAATCTTGCTAAAGTCAGAAGGACAAAAGTTCCCAAGCTGCACTACCAGCTAAGAACGCAACCCTTAGCTAGAGGTTTTTACCACTTCTTGACCCGTGGAAGAATTCTATTGTGTTTGGCAAAAACAAAAATGGGTTCTAGAATCAAATGATAGAATATGAATTCTCCCCTGTGGCGTCGAAAAAAAAACAGATAAATTGTTTTTTAATTAATCAGTAAGTCAAGATTCTGCACACAATGATTGTCAGATGGTCATCGTCTCAAAAGTAGCACCTTCCGGAAGCGATAGAAAGTCTTCTAAATAATGAATGTTAACAGAGCGGTGAAATTTCCCGTCGTTCAATTGCAAGCCAAAGCAAGCTTAAACATTGAATTTTTTTGCTATCCCTCATACAACAGACCAGATTTCAGCGATAGCTGGCTTGCATTTACATCATATCTCGAGTAATTCATGATAAGGGCCCAAAAGCCAATTGAAAATAACAATGAGTTTAAACGATGATTTCTCACGAATCTCAAAATACTCCTGCGAATAAGGGCAGTCAGAAAATATGAAATCCCCTACTCAACGAAGAGGGTAAATAGATTGTTCTACTGCCCCCGTTCCTACTACCTCTGGTCACCCCCACATACATCTATATGTATCAAATTTTACTCTACGGAGCTGAAACTAATCGGGTCTAAAACATGTAAAGAATACTTAGCTGAATTCCTCTTGATAACGCAAAGAATCCGAAAAGCCCAAATAGGCAACTAGCAACGAGCATCACCCATCACCTCCATCTATCTGCTACTGAATATCAGCTAAACACAAAACTGATTTGAAGGAGTTGAACAAAATACAATTTTCACTTGTTAAATCGTTATTTCACATGAAAAATAAAACGGTGCAAAAATGACAGCAGAAAAAGTTTTGCATCTCGCTTTGACAACAGCCCACTACGATCGTTTTTAGGTGTCCGGATTTTTGTGGATAACGATAGAAGGTCTTTCCAGTGTTAAAGCTATTGGTGTCTGCGTTCAAAAAAATAGGCTGATTAGTTTGAAAACATTAGTCTATTCTTGCAAAGGATTTTCTATCTTAATTTATCTCAATTTGTTTTTCCAATCATGGATTGTTGTTATAGTTTCGAGCAAATTAAAAGATTTCGTAAAGATATCTATTGATGAAGTACGGATGTTAATTGATTTCACCAAGAAATCACTTGCAGAAGATCAAATTTGAACAAGTTTTGCATTAAGTTTCTCGTTCATAACCTTCAACGCTGAATAGTTTGTTTTCCAACAAATCATAGTTTCATCAGATAATTCCGGCAATAAATGTGAATCTGGAAGCTCATAACTAATTGTGAAATCCAACTAAAGCTAAAGTGAGGTTTAACATCGTTTCATCTAAAATTGAAATTGCTAATAACTTCCTAGCTACGTTTCCAATTGTATGGAATGAGACAGTCTCGTTATTATCGTCGATTTTCTCACATTTTTATCACCAATTACTGGACTTAGACAGCTCGGAAAACTATTTTAAAAGAGCGCCATCTACGACGTTTAACCTCACTTTTTCGTTGCTTGGATTCCTCAATTGACTATTTTCCAAATTAAGGAGAAGAAAACCCTAAACTAATAAAACACAATGGAGACAAATCAAGCTCGTGCCATTTTTACGGCAGCTCATTTGACATTGTTATCGATAAACATGAATACTTAGTTAAGCCTTCGGAAACAACAAAAACAACAATCGCTAACCGGCATCGCCATCTGTGTTTGTTTAAGTGGTGTGCCATAAAAATCATCTTCTGAATAGAGGAACTGTCACCACATCGCATCAATCAAAGGAGGCTTATCCGCCATGCATGAGCGCAGGGCCAGTAGTTCAACACTACACTTGTGCATTCGAGATTAGTTTCCAAAACGTGCCATCTTTTGGAGCAACGACCACAGCGGTCAACCCAGACCATGTATTGATGTGCGGCGGAGCATTCCCAATAGAGCATATAAGCGGCGAAAGAGCCTCAAGAGCATTATAATGACGAACATATTTATTATACACAAACATGGCGGAGAGGAGCCTGCTGCCGCCCCGTTTGCCCTTGATGTTTACTTGGAGGTTTATGATCTATATATTTCATTCAGCTTCTCCTTCCTTCGGTTGGGCTTGGGCGGTTTGTTTATTTATTATCATAATGATTATTATTGGATAGCATAACATAAGCTTGTTATGATTCTTCAACTACTGAAATGGGTTGATGTAAGCGATTGATTTTGACTCGGGCATTGGTTTGTGATTGATCGAATTGACGCACAGAAACAAAAGCGTTCACGAAAATGAAAACGGACCGTAAACTAGTTCACGTTTTCAGGATTTTTACCTGAAAACGTGATTAAGTTCATGATTACGTGATCCAGTTCACGGTGTATTTTTGCTTGTTCTCGAATTCATGACTGCAGTTCACGGATCCGGGCAAGGATTTTTTTCCGTGCGGGAGAATGTTGTCATACTATAATGTAGTTGAGTTGTTTGACATACTTCTTATTGGTGCCTGAATCGGAGAGCAATATGTGACAGTGCATAGGAACAAGGGTCCGTCTGTAGGTGTGGCCAAAACTTGATTAAATGGTCGATTTTAATAGGATTGTGCATGACCATGAATTCATGACCAAAAATTTAAACAGGGAGCTCAATAATTCCTTAGTGCATTACTGTTAAACAGCTCGAAAAATAGCTAAGAAGGTTGGATTTTTAGGTTTCAAATCGAAAAATAAATTTATAATTGATTGACATTCATCAATTGGATGATGATTCAATTTTTCATTGCATAAATTGCAATGCAGCACAGGTGTGCAATTTTCCACCTTTTCGAAACAAGAAGCCATCATCGAGGATTCTAAATTTAGCAGCACAATTGTTGCAATACAATTGTTGATGTTACTCCAATGCTACTCAATTAAGTCACAATCAAGTCACTGTAATCAATTATGGCGGTTTTGTGTTGCTTGGAAAATGCGTCATACGTCGATTTCAAAACAATCCATATTGACAGTATAATCGCCGCCTTAAGAGGGAAAGTACCCGAAAACGTTTTGGAAAATCATTTATTTTTATTGTCTTAGGTTTATGCTTTAAAAACTATTGTAAAATTTCGAAAACCGATTTTTAAAATGTGGAAGATATGCCACTTGAAGGTGGTCGGCGCATGCCCCTTGAAAGTGGTGAGAGGCTATTCATAAACCACGTTGTCTTTTATGAGGGGGGGGGGGATTGCTAAAGTCTGCGCTCCATACAAAATGTAAAAAAATGTATGGAGAAAAGTCTACGAAGGGGAAGGGGGGGTCTGAGATTTTCTAAAATGTGTCTTCGTGGTTTATGAGCCCTGACCGCAATCTGTAAACCGCGTTTTCTGGAAACCATGTTTTTCAAACTAACGTAAGTGATTACGAAAAAAGTATTAAAATAATTTTCTTCATTCAGCATTTATTTAAAAAGGCCTGAAAAACTAATCTAGATAAACTACGGACATGAATCAGAAATCATTTTTGAAGCGGAATAAATAACAGATAAACATTTTTAAGTTTGATTTTTATTTTTAATATTTGAATTTTGCAAAGATCGTCGTCTATCTAGAACAAAAAAAACCCTCTTGAGTAAAACAATGATTGGTTTTATAATTGCAGATGAAAATTGCGCTTACGCCAATTTTTATGTAACCGCAGACAAGATCAACCGGGTTCACCAAAAATCAATAAATTTTTCATTTTGAATAATGGAAACATTATCTTATTTTTTCTTCAAACATGATATCAATTTCAAGTGCACCGGTTTAATTTTCCCAAAAATAAATATTTAAAAAGGATTTTTTTCGGACACTACATGTATTTTCCCCCTTAAATAAAACTGGAAGTGGCCATTTTGAATTACAAAATGCCGTAGAACATCGATTCCCGCCAGCTGCCGTTTCCGTTTTAAAAAAATATTAACGTTCTAGGATATTGGACAATATATCTCACTTGTTGTCAAGGCGTTATATTAAATTTCAAAATGGTCGCATTCGTTTATTTCTGGATATACGCCGTTCCCAATCCAAAAATATTTTGACAGAATAGTCCAGTATTTCTGAAACATGGATTCCAAAATGGAATCGACTTTGACTAACGACCTCCTGTACAAATTTACCGAGTGCGGCTTCTACCGGATGGCCGGCACCAAAATACTTATGTGAGTACAAACCATATTGAAACTATACAATAATGATAGGGTAACATTGCATAGAAATACTTTAATTTATGAACCAGTGGTAAGATCTGAATCTTACGAAATTCAATTTATGATGAGTACGGTCGTTGGCCACATCACGGAGGGTTCCGATAACTTGTCCATATACGAGCAATGGGGTCCTAGGTGATTTGATTTGGTCACCAACGTGACCAACTCGTTATTGAACTCCATGTGATTTAAGAGGTCTTACCTGAACACTTCCCGAGAGCTACCCGAGACATTTCCGTACGTGCCCAATTTGTTCCGTACCTTCTCTGTACTTCTTTTCGTATTCTTAATCGATTTTTCGTGGAACATGCAGGATTTCCGAAACTGGAAGAAAAAACCGGATCTTGGACTTCAAAGCGGTGTAAAACATCACTTATTGAGCATGTTGAGTAATATTTGAAAGACTGTCCTAAATGGCATAGTATATCGATTATTGGCACTTTTACACCATTCCCATCTCGAAATTGCCCACATGCAACATAGTTAACATAATTATCTAACTATAAATTAGAAGAAAAATTAGTAATCTCCATTTAATTCCAACTACCTTTGCTTATCTTCGACAGATACGCGTATTTCGTCTACAATGTGCAGACTTCTTCTGTGTCTCGTACTAATAACTCGACAGTCGAGTTATTAGTACGAGACACTGAAGAAGTCTGCACATTGTAGACGAAATACGCGTATCTGTCGAAGATAAGCAAAGGTAGTTGGAATTAAATGGAGATTACTAATTTTTCTTCTAATTTTATAGTTACAAGTATTCCACTAAACAGCTCAAATCCTCTAGGATTCATAATTATCTAACATTGATGGCCATTTTAGATTTCTAAACGCGATAAAACATCGCTTATCAGCTACTGTGTGATCTAACACCCATTGCCCGGGAATGGTATTGTGGAAGAAATCTGTTTGCAACAATCCTTCAAGTAACCATTGAAAGCAGCTAGAAAGTGATAGCAGATCCAGCAACCCATTTCAAAATGTCTAGATAGTCACACCCATTCCGAGGTTACTTTCACATACAAACAAGCCCCGAATGTAAACATTACCGATATCATTTGGATAAGGGTACTGAAACATGCTTCCAGATTTGTTAATGAGTGAAAAATAATTATCGGCATCTAGGGATTCACTGAAAAAGAAACGATTTATCAGCTACTCATGCTCTCCGAAAATTAAAAATTGCCGTTGCTTGTCTCGCGAAAACTGCAGTGAGCATATAATTGTCTCTCGCTTCTCACATTCTCATTTGTTTCTCCAAGCGGGTGAAAAAGGACGTTTCTCTTCTCAAGTAGGCGAAAATTTCGGTCTCTGCTCTAGAGTGAGAAGAAGAGCTCTCAAATTCACAAAAGCGAATGCAGATAAATCCCTGACGTGTGCGCTCCAGTGAGCTCAGTGGCGAAGAAGAAAGAAGAATGTTTCTTTCCGCTTCCTTTTTTCGAACATTTTCTACAACTCCGACAACGTTTTCACTATTGATCGCACCAGCGAATCACAGAAAGAGCACTGGCGCGTCCTCGCACAAGTGTACGCGGCAGCGATCGCACGCGTGAACACGTGGGTGAAGACAGATGAGAGTACGTGAGAGCGATCGCTTAAAAGAGAGAGTGATTCACTCACTGCAAGCCATCCTATCACAGGCGCACAATTTCAATCTGCCTATTTAATACCGAAAAAAAGAGCGCTTTGCTTTATCTGCGGTGAGATATGGCTGTATCCTCTGTGGAGGTACAAAACTCACGCGCCGGCGTAACATTTGTGCGAAATGCCATCTCTGGTGACCGTTACTAAATATTGAAAAAAATGACCGATTTTTTGGTACTTACGGTCTCCAAGCATCTTTTTACTGTTCGGTGTACAAAACTTCTGCACACACGTAAATCCGGACAGCTCACGAACTATGTGCTTCTACCGTTTTCCAGCTCGGAATAAGAGAAACACAGAACTACGTTTCTGTTCGAGATCCATTTTTCCGAATAGCACTCGATTGCTAAAGTAACACATACATCCACTGACAACCAAGGCAAAATGTAAACAAAGCGACGAGGGGTCGTCCAATACAGTTTTTTTTGCAACGTAATAATGACTTTTGTAGAAATTTTCTATCAAAAGCCTGTAAACTCAACAGCCCACATACACTATGTTTGACGCTGTAGAAAATGTGTCGCAACTTTATCTACTCGTTTCTCAGTATAAATGACGCTACATTGAGAGTGGAGTACTTCTTCGACAAAGAACCCATTTACGTCAACCATTGTATTACAAATAATCAACAGGAAACTAGTTATTTGAATTTGGCTCACTGCCTTAGAACACAATTGGTCCCATGTACACCATAGGGTATCCCATTTGTTTGCCTCACGGTACTAGAATTTTTATTTTTGTTTTGATTTGCCGTGTTAATTTGGCAGAATATGTGAGGGGTTATTCGTTAGGAGTTTAGGAGACCGCTGCTCTGGTTCTTCGTGAGCCAAAAAAAAATTTTCTTGACCATCCAGTATAACTCAGCCATATTCAGACCAAGACTTGATTTTCTGAACATATAGTGCCAGACATTCACTAAACATATCGTTTGATTTGAATTCGGCTATGTAACAGCGATGATGGACGGAAATGGGGCCGATGATGAAGTAGTGCTCTACCCTATATGCATGATATTTAACAGAAATTTACATTACTTTTTCGAGTTGTCAACATCGATGAACTTGACTCCGTCTATTTTAAGAACATTTGCTGTTCGAAAAAGACACTTTTCTGGTCATGACATTGGAAACTATACCCTATTTTCGACATGATTGATGTGCATGTATTTGGATGTCCTATCAGTTTTTTTTTTTTTTTTTGCTGTTTGCCACTGAGAAATACCGTGTCCTCAATGGACCAGCAAAACGCGAAGTAAAGGAACAAATCTCTGTCTGCTTATCTCCTGCTGCAGCCTGCAGAGAGTGTTGTAATAAAACGAAGATTTATGTTAGCAGTAGTTGGATCGGATCACAGCAAGCGTGAGAAGGATTGCACGTTGTCGTCGTCGTCGTTGTCGCATTCCATTGTCGAAAAAAGTCCTTCCGCTGGTTCGTTGATGCGTGGATTGCTGCATGATAAGAGCCAAAAAGAATTTGTTGTCAAGCCATGTGTGTGTTTTTGGTTTATTTGGCTTACGCCTTTCTTTCAGAGATCAAGAAGTATTTAAAACTTGATTGTCATTTTGTGAAAGAATATGCGCTCTGTGGAAATGTATTTCTCTTATTGAAAATTGTTGTTTTCTTAAATCCGCTCTCGCTCGTTTCGTGAACATGAATTTTGAAAATAAAACAAATCTAGGATTTTTTTTCATTAAGGCGAATCTACAATTGAGAGATTCTCTCTGGGCTCGCTCTCTTTCATTCATAAACCAATCACCTTTACGTTTTTCATTCTACTATTTGTAGAGTATGCAAGCCAGCACTGTTGTGTTTCGATCTGTACTAAAGAATCCCTCGAAAGTTTAATAATGGCGCTGTAATGAATGAAAGAGAGCGAGCCCGGAGAGAATCTCTCAATTGTAGATTCGCCCTAATGAAAAAAAAACCCTAGAAATGCTTCGCAAATTGTATGAAACATTCATACTGATTGTCATCGAGTGAAATGATATCATTACAGCTATTTATATATTGAGAATCATCAGTTCATCCCGAACTAAAAATAAAGGCGCAGTCCGACCGAGGCGCAGTCCGACCGAGGCGCTATAACATTGGCAAATGATTGCCAGACTTTTGGTTCAAATGCCAAAAGTCCACCCACAGGCAAGCATAAACTAATCTTTCTAGCATCTATGCTCCCAACGATAAAATACAAATTTTCACATTATTCAACTCTATCTGAAAGCGTTTGGCTCACAATCTGGCGCCTCCAGTCACATATAAAACGACCTCACTTATTTTGATGTGATGTGATGTCTATATTTAAACCTATCAATTAAGTTTTATACACCTTATAACGATCTTCAAGCTTAAATTCCAACTCAATTGATTTATTACCACCTGAAATCTAGAGTCAGCCCAAGACATAAGTACTTTGAAATGAAAATATCAATTCAATTAGACTCTCTAATATGTCGACGATTGAATAACTAATTAGCAACCCAAGCTGGAATCGAATGCTAGAATATTGCACCACCGTTGATAGTAGGTTGTTTGTTTAATTATGACGAATAATATCTCGATCTATTAATCGAATGCGCCATTCGCAGTACAACCGGCCAAATATGAGGACGATGACATTTGAGATTAAATCTACATATTTGAAGATACCTGATACGAATACCAAATACAAAACAAACTTTTGCAAGCTAAATGTCACAACTATTTTAAGATTGTCAACATGTTATTCATCGCTGTGCAAAAAGCCGATCAAGCTGATCGAATACTTTGTCATGCTTTTCTAATATGACGACTGTTCTTTCAAATTTTCAAATCGTGTAATCGACCAGCAGATGAGTAAAGTTTTCCAGCGATTTCCACAAAATATAAGCGAATATTGAAAAAAAAATGAGAGAAACTTAGTCTATGTTAAGATTAAGTGTTGATTGATTCCTACCATAAAAATCTGCAAAAATTAAGACATCCGCTGAGGCACCCAACCTTTTATGAATTCGACTGACCGTTACCAATATGAGTGAGACCCGTCGGCCCTATGCAGCCTATGCCTCGTCATCAGTGCTTGCTTCGATTGAAACGAAAGCCCAAAACCCGATCGAAAGCAAGCAGTGCAAAACGATGCGAAATTTTTCGGCACACATAACCTTGAAACAGTTCGTATACCTCTTCCTATTCGCAGTTTCTTACTCGCGCCTTGTACGTAGGTACCTACCTGTATGTATGCGCCTCAGCCAAACTCTCTTCCTGCCCGGCAGCTTCGTTGCTCCGGTGGAATTGAGGAGGAAAAGTTTGGCCGTTTCGTTAGTTGCGAGCTTTTAATGAGCCCCCCTGTCGCTGCCATAGTTCGGCCCCTACTCTGTTCGGGTGAGTAAGCGAGACGAAAGAAATTCAAATCGGTGGAATTCTTGGTACCGCAACCGCAACTCCACATAGCCACAGTATAGGTCGTAAAGAATTTGCTCCACTTTGATGGCGTCATTCGACGTACCAAGAATCATCCAGAAGGATTTTAAATACACCCAGCAAGAACACACAACGATTCTTCCCACCACCACTACTACTTGGTTAAAACAAAACCCAAAGTGCACTTACGTTGCTGTAAACTGACACTTTGGAATGCCTTTTTCCCGAACAAAACGTTGAGTGAGCATTATATCGTCATTACTTCGGCAAGCAGCGTGACGATGCAAGGCGGGCGGTGTTCTGCAGAAGTGCAATCTTGGCTTGGTGATAGCTTCTAGAAGCGTTCTACGGTAAGAATCGAAACCGACTTGGTCATTTAGTTGCCTCGAATACTTCTATGATGCAACAATATTCAGAAACGGAACCTTCGAGAAACTCGAGTTTACAAACTGCTAGAATTGTTCCATTTATACCAACAAGTCGTAAGAAAGTTTCACGAAACTCCTCGACAACATGATTAGTTACTTAATTAAAGTTCATGACAATTTGAATTGAATGTTCAAAATTGTCATCAGAATCAAAACAATTCCTGGGAAAATTGGATTATAACCTCACACGATAACACATTGATGCTGACGAAAAACATCGTGTGTCACTCGTCGTCGTACCGTAAGAGGACCATATATTTTATAATACTGACACTAATCCCTTTCAAGCGTAGAAGAAAAGAAAAGAAAAATAACAACGGCAAAAAAATAAACCTTTCTTTGAATCCTTTCCGTGATGAATGGTCCCGGCCTGGGCGAAGCCAAATTCAGCCTACTACACGTAAGATAGCCCGAAACAGAACAAAACAAAACACAAAATTTGAATTTGAAAAGGCCCTGTTCGGTGTTTTTTTTTTTTTCTTCAACGTATGCAAAAAAGATAGGTAAGGCTTGGTTCCGCGTTTTCTCGGTTTCGTTCCGTAATGTTGTTGAGGGGTAGGATATCTGTACAATAGCTGAGTCGAGTTTCCCTCGCTCGTTGAGAGCATCTATCTATTCCGCACAGCCAGAAATATCCTGCGAGGAGTTTTAAAATTCACTTAGCAACTACACACTGGGAAGAAAACGATCAGAAGCAGTAGTGCGGTGAACCTTTTCCTCTTCAGAGTGTGCGTACACAAGCCGGTGACTAGCCGGCAATAATGGAACTACCTCAAGAATATCTTACCGGAGGTTTTACCGAAGCGGCAGCTCTTCTCGCCCCAAGACGTCGCCGAGTCCCTTTCGAAATGAATTTATAATAAAAAAATCAATTGTTAAACCGTCTAGGACAAACACAGCAAAGTGGACGAAATTTCCGAACACCACGGAAGAAAATAGGGTTTGTTTGTGTTTTCGATCCCATTTTCAAGGTTGGTGCAATTTAGGAAGCATTGCGGAATATGTAATTCGGGGTTACATTGCTGCCACAGTTCCATGCTGAAAAGGAAATCGATGGTGGAGAAGAATTTTATCGATACGATCCTGAGCAATGTGAAGTTATCGGGGGTTTTAATACTTTGGGGCAGGTTTGGAACTTTGAGAATTGGTAGCACGACGTGTTTTTGAACAACACCAGAAGACACCAGGCAGACCAGAAGACACTGAATAAATCGCAGAAGGAGCATGAGCGGATCACGAAATACAAGAAGGAGATGGGCATTCAGAGCGGTAGAGTGAAAAGAACGGAGGTATTTGGAGGAGAAAAGTCAACAGCTACAGAGATTTGGAGCATCTGACTGACCGAGCTGCGTCGCTTCCGGGCTCAATCCCCAGGCTAACGCGTTCCAACCAACGAATTGTAGCAATGTGTTTGGTGTCACTCCGCAAAACCGAAGTCAGCCTTCAGCGCGTCAGGCCGTGAGTAAGGAACTTCCGAACTTCTGCGGATATCCCGAATAGTACCCGCTCTAATCCCGCCGTGGAACTCTACTCGAGTCTGCGGTTACAATAACGAGCAAAAGCTTCTACGTTTACAACGCAGTCTGAAAGGGGAAACTTTGGAGGCAGTGCGTTGTCTAATGCTGCACCATTTAAACTTAATATGCATTAATTCTACTCTGAAAACGCTGTTTGAAAAGCCGGAGATTATCGTACATTCGTTGGCAACAACGTTCTGAAAATGCCGGCACCAAACCAACAACAGACTCACAAAATTCACGGAGGGTATTGCCGGATTTTCTAACAATCATTTTGGCATCCGTAAAAGGAGGTCGACGGTGAATGCCATTCTGTCCATCACCAAGGCGGCCGAAGTGGCAATCCAGCGCAAGAGGTGGTACTGTGCGAAATGCGCTCAATAGCGTTGGGTGGCTATCGCTGACTCGCTCCAACGCCTTCAAGTTCCTGGGTACCTGTACTTGATTCTGGGAAGTTATTTCCAGAACCGCTTACTGGTGTACAACACAAGGTTCGATCCTGGGTTCGGTGCTATGGAACTCGATGGACGATGAGGTACTATGCCTTGAGTTCGAACGGGGTGAAGATTGTCGGGTTCGCAGACGACATCACCCTAGAGATATATGGTGAATCCATTGAAGGGGTGGAGCTATCGGCCTCGCACTCAATTGGCATTGTGGAGAGATGGATGAGTTCCAGGAAATTGGAGCTAGCCTATCATGAGACAGAGGTCACGGTTGGTAACAACCGAAAGTCGGAGCACCAAGCGACGATTAGTGCAGGTCTTTGAGGTACTTGGGGGGTCATGATCGACGATAAGCTGACCTTTATAAGCCACGTCGATTACGCCTGCAAGAAAGCCTCTATAGATTCATCGGTATTATCCCACATGATGTCGAATAGCTCGGCAGTGCAAAGGAGTAAGCGTAAACTCCTGGCCAACTGGCAAACTGTCCAAACTGAGGTACGGCGGGCCGGCATGGATCACCGACTTCAGCACCAAGAGCTACATGAGTAATATAGAGAGTACGCACAGGCTTATGTGCGTAGGAGTGGTTAGCGCATACCGAACGGTATCACGCAACGTGGTCTGCGTCCTAGCGGGTATGATGCTAATAGGCATCGTCATAAAAGATGGTGTATAATGCTTGGAACAACGTGGACCAAGAGGTATTCGAAAGACCACTAGCGCCGCATCTATGGTTAAGTGGCAAAGGGAATGGCACAACTCCATCAAAGGTCAGTGGACCCACCGACTAATCCCGAATCTATCCGGGTTGGTTGGTAAGCAACACGGTGAAGTGAACTTCGACTTAACGCACATTCTGTTAGAAAACGACTGCTTTAGACAATATCTGCAAAAATATGGGCATGCACACCCTAGTAGCACACATGTTGCTATTAAGTTGAGAAAACATAAATGTGCCTTCATTAGTCATAATCAAGTTGCTGCAACTAATTACGATCATGGTGTGCTACTTGGGAAGTTCTCCGCATGCACCGAGTGCACGGGAGTTGAGGAAACCGCGGAACATTTGTTCTTCACATGTCCTCGCTTCGATGGCGCGACACGACTGCGGATAATTTGGTCAAGAAGATGTGCCAAGACCGGGACATCTGGGACGCGGTCCTCGATCTCTCTAACTACTGAAGCCCTAAGTAGTTAGACATAGTGGGTGCTTAACAAGCATAATAACCCCTTCCCAGTATTAATACCGAAGGGTGGTTCCGGTGAGGTTCCAGGGTGTGAAAGGTTTTTGCACGTTAATAACTGTCGTTTGACTGTACAGAATTACTTTATGTATACACCATTTGGTTAGGAAAACTTACTATTGCTCTTGATTAAATTTTCAATTAAGTGCTATTAGCATAAGTAGTTTAACTTTTTACTTAAAAATGACCCACTTTCGCTCCCATACAATCCCGCATCTGCAGGTTGAAATTATGGTTTTCCCTTTTCGGGTCCTCAAAGACGGGTGACAAACGGTTCAAATTGTCTTCTTCTTTTTATTTCGTTAGTTTTCACCGCCATAGCCATACTTTCAGCTGCAAATTAATTTTGCTTTGTTTTCGGTATCTGGTTTTATAACTGAACCCCGTCTTCTCTTATGAAATTTGCTTCGAAGAAATCTTTCCGGTTAAACGAATTTTTGAGCACAGTCTTGAAACGGTCCTTTTTTCACCTGGTATTTGTCACAAATCGTTTTTGTGAAATTCCGCTCTTGTAATCATTGATTATTTTCTTTCTTAGTTAGTTCCAATCCAAGGCTGTAAGGAGCCATTTTGATGTCTAATAACATAAATATAAGGAAAACATGAGTATATTTACCTTGTTATAGTACAATCATGCAAGTAAGAACACTTTTGTCAACAAACGAAACCTTTTCCACCTTATTTAAACACTTCTAGAGGAATAAGTCTAAGAAAGCGCGAAGTTGCACTTGTTTTGACCAGCGCAAAAATGGCTCTTGCTAACAAAATACTGCCGGTGAACTGTCAGTTGACTGCTGATTGCTGCAATAATCATGTAGCAAACATCTAGACTCCTGAACCGTAAACTGCAGTAACTTGCTCGATTTCGATTTCGAAACATTGAAGTTTACTGATGCTTTTTATGTTTGCTCGATTTGAGTTGCACATGTTTTGTCCAATACTGTAGAACTACTCTGAAGAATCCCAAAATAATGCTAGAAGTGTCTTAGAATACTTCTAAAAGCACCTTAAAGCTACTTTGAATTCATACCAGAACAATCCTGGAAGTAGCTCCGATCAACTCGGGAAGCATCCTAGAGCTACTCAGAAAGCACCACTGAGCTACTCTGGAAACATGCTTGAGCTAATCGGTACCCGAGCAGGAACGAATAACTGGATAACTGGCCTTGGTATTTGGGACCTCAGATTAAGAGGTAAAATACCTGAGGATTATTCCAAAAAATCGTTCTGCGAATACCAAATTGAGTGTCTTACCCAGAGCAGGAGACAACAACATATGAATACCTAATTTTGATATTGATAACTGGCCTTGGTATTAAAGAGTTCAGATTAAGAGGTAAAATACCTAAGAATTGCAAGCAAAATATCTCCCGAACAACGAAACTTGTTATTTTGGATACCAGGTATACCTGAGAGGTACTATTTTGGTATTGTCTTACCTCAATGTTATGGGATTATCCTCAGGTATTTTACCTCTTAATCTGAGCTCTCAAATACCATGGCCAGTTATCAAGTTATTCGGCCCTGCTCGGGAACTCACCAAAATAGTACCTCTCAAGTATTCCCAGGTATCCGAAATAACAAGTTTTGATATTTGAGAGATAATTTGCTTCCAATTCTTAGGTATTTTGTTTAGGTATTTTACCTCTTAATCTGAACTCTTCAATACCAAGTCCAGTTATAAAGATCAAAATTAGCTATTCATATATTGTTGTCTCCTGCTCGAGTAAACATGCCAGAAATTGTTATAAAAGTATCCCAACACCACCCGAGCAGGATACAACAACATATAAATACCATATTTTGATTTGAAAAAGATGTTAAGGACATCTTATAAGAGTTATGTCGTTATTGGCCATTCATACCAGAGACATCATCGTAAAATGTCACTTAAAACTAGATGTCCAGAGCATTTCAATAATCATACAGAACTACTCTGAAGCATCCCAAAACAATTCCAGAATCATTCCAAAATTACGATGGTTGCATCTCACACTATTTTGAAATCGTACCAAAATCTGTGTTGATTTGACATAGCGTTTTCGTTGAATTTGAATCTTGGAATTTTGGCAGCATAACATGTTCCAAAAAAAATCAGAAAACTTTAATATAAAAACCAAATTAAGGATCCGAATTAAATATTGGTTCTAGCAACTTGATTTTGGCGCAAATCAGTTACACCGCAGTAAATTCAACCGAATTGCCATAAATGTGCTACTAGCGATCTTTAAGCTTCGAAATAATGTAATTATTGGCCATTCATACCAGAAACATTTTCGTGAAATATCTTGTCGATAAATTCGGTTTTCAACTGAAACCATAATATTGGCCATTCAAACCAGAAACATGAACGTAAAACATCACTTAGACTGTTAGGCGAATAGGAATAGATAATTTGCTGATTTTTTCTTTTCTTTTGTCCTCCTTTGTGAAGATAAACTGTTATTGTCTGTGGACTGTCGCTTAACACAGTCGAAACTTGATTCGGCCTTGAAATCTGTAACAAAGGAAGAGGTATGTCGTGAGTGCAGTCTCAGCAGGTTTTGAATTGTTGTTGTTTTGTATTTTTTTTAAAAAAGGAGTGTTTTGATTTAATTTTTCAAATTAATTTAATAGTTTTTTTTTTAAGAAAATTGAAGTATAAATCTACATGAAAATGATATGATTACTGAACATTTAGGACTGTTCTTCTGCTTGGGTCCTTCACGCTACCCATGCCTAAATACTTACATACACCATTTCAGTAATAAAAACCATGGGGCGGAGCCGAGAAGTAGGGTCATAAAAAGTAAAAAATCATCACATAAAGTCCATGCTCTCTAAAAAGATGTTCTCCATAACATAAAACAATCCAAGAAGACACATATAAAAGGTGCAGAAGTAGAAACGGTGGAAGAACAACTAGATCATAAAATCACACTTCACATATCAGCCAACTGAGATTAGGAACATATGTTGAGTACATCTACCTGACTGTTGCATTCCCTTTCGACTATAAGGTTTTCCCTTTCGACTATAAGGTTTTCCGTAGATAAGCATTGGTACCAAAATGCTGAAATGTGTGATAGATAGACGATTTACGGGCTTCCAAATTAGTGGTCTATAAACGCCCCCTCAGTAATTGAACGAAAGATTGCGATGTCTTTGCCACTTTTGCATTGAACTAGTTCCGAATACATTCACACCTTTCCTATCGAAGAATGCTTAGAATTGTTGCTAGCTGACTCCAGCAGACATTTCAGTGATGCGTGACGCGGTATGGTAGGTTAGTACTCACTCATTCTGCTTACTGAGCAGAAAGTCGTGAGTTCAAACCCAAGTCAATCCGCTTCCTTGACAGTTTTTCTGTACCTCTCTTTCTCTCTCTCTCTGTCCATACAAGGCCACTAATTGAAATTCAATTTTGAGTCGAGCCTTGAGCCCAAATTTCCAAATCCACGTTGTCTCCCGAAGGTCCTCAATGAGATCGATTGGCTCTGCTACACTAAACCATCACGTAGGCTGTTCTCTCGGGGCAACTTGTTGAGAACAGTTCTGCAGACATAGGTCATTCTTGCACTGATGGTGGGTTCTTATCTTATCACATCACATCAACTGCAACATATGTCCTTTTGCAACATTTCGCCCAACATAAATCATAAAGCTTCAATTTACTTCAGCAGTTTAACCGATCGACCAACTGTCAATAATTGCACCAGTATGGACAACCCGGTATGGTTGTCAACCAGATTGCAGTGTGCATCGGGTCCATCAGTGAAATGTACAATTCCCTTGATCTTTCCTCGACCGTAAAGAAGAAACGCATTATAGGTTTGAGAAATCATTTTAAACTAATTTTATTGCTATTTACCGTCGGAAGATGAAGAGCTGCTCGAACAGCTGGAGCATCGGCCTCTGACTGTTGTTTTAAGGATTGTTTTCCCCTTTTCGGCTCCGGTGCTAGCTGCGAAAAAAAAGCATTCTCTAGTGGCAGGGATAGAGTTTTACGATTGTCTTGAAAGTCTATTTGATTTATTTTTTGTTACATCAACGGGAGTGAAGCATTTGGCTAATGGATGTACGAAATAATAGAGGTATACTACTCGATAGCTCAAATTTCTTTGCCATGGAAGGCAGTTTTTGTGACCAGGGAAAAAAATCAGTATGATAAGCATTATGGCAAATGTAAGGTGTTGGTATTCTAGTACAAACAAGTGACGCAAATATCTGGCAATATTGCGACTTTTATTTATTCTGGCAATATTTGATAGAATAACACGAAGACAAAAGCGTTCCCAAAATAACAAAACTTGTTCATGTGTTCAGGACGTTTCGTCAATTTTCAATTACTATTAACTCTAATCGGTTGCTTTTTTATCGAATAACAATTATTTGATTAATTTGTTTTTCTCTATTGAATAACCTTTATATATTTACAAAAAAATCTATAGAATAATTATATCATTCGATGATTTGATTATTTCTGCCTACTACTCATGGGAACACCGGTTTAATGGTGGGGAGCCCGGCGTAATGGTTAACATCCATACCTCTCATGCAAAGATCACGAGTGCAAATCTCACCCCCGGGCAAGTTAAAGAAATAACCAAGAGGTGTTTGAAAGACTAAGGAGTGTATCGAAAATAAGCTATCCACAAACTTTCTTTCAAATTATATTGAAAACCGATATTTTATTCATACAAAAAATTGATCCTTTATTGTACGAGGTTAAACTTGAACATAATGAAGACCGGATGAAATTTAAGTTATTCATCAAGTTCCGGACAAGTGTTGCATCGCATTTTTTGGGCGCTTGAGTCCAAATTTGTTTGAACTCCTGCATGTTCCCAGCTGCCTTACCGGTCTTCTTGAAATCCTCTTCACGATTGCCCAGTAACGTTCGATGGGTCGAAGCTGAGGGCATTTTGGTGGATTGATATTTTTCTCAACGAAATCTATACCCTTTTCCGCAAGCCAATTGAGAGTGGTTTTGGCATAGTGAGCCGACGCTAAATCCGGCCAAAACAGTGGAGGTGTACTATGCTTCTTATATAAAGGCAACAATCTCTGCTGGAGACACTCAGATCGATAGATTTCCGCATTTATAGTTCCGGTAGTGTAAAAAATGGTTGACTTCAAACCACAGGAACATATTGCTTGCCATACCAGTACCTTTCGACCGATTTTCTCCACTTGAATCGACTTGTCCGCATCGCTCACATCCTCCCCAACGACGGCAGTAAAGTATTGTGGACCTGGAAGGGTTTTTGAGTCCTCCTTTACATAGGTCTCATCGTCCATCAAAACGCATGCATCCGGACGCTGCAAAAGACGCGAATACAATTTCCGGGCCCTTGTTGCTGCTCGCTTCTTCTGTTCTGCACTTTGTTTCGAGATTTTCTGCTTCTTATAGGTCTTCAGGTGGTTGCGCCTCTTGATACGCTGGATCATTCCGACACTCGTTCCTGCTTTTTTGGCCAAATCACGTATTGACATTGATTTGTTCTTCATGATTAGAGATACCCCTTTCTGCTTCAGTTTCGGGTTGGAAGAACCGGGTTTTCTGCCTCTTCCTGGTAGCTCATCCAAAGAATAGTGTTCCCTAAACTTATTAATGATGGTTTTAATACTCGCATGATGAATTTCAAACCGCTTCGCCAATTTTCGCATAGTAATACCCTTCTCACTTAGCCATGTGTCCAGAACCTTAATTTTCACTTCCTTTTCAATACGCGACAATTTGAAAACGCAGAATTTGAACCGCACAAACAAGTAAACAAAAGAAAGCTGACAGTCAAACGCACAGCATGCAGTGTTCAGAGCATAAAAAACCATCACAAATACATGCGTACAACGCAAATGTATGTGGATAGCTTATATTCGATACACTCCTTACCTGATGAACCTGGTTGAAATCCGGTCGCTGTGCTATAAGAGCAACTGTACCGGTCGTTGCCGTTTGTGCTGCTATTTTAGTGCTGCTATTTTAGCACAGCGCTCTCATTTTAACTTAGTCACCACACCGGTCGGTGCTACTACAGAAGTCATTCTTAGTTACTGTTTTCCAAATCACTGGACAAAATAAGTACCAACTAAAATTTACTAATCTAACCTAATATTACACTAACGCAGCCAATTCTTGAAAGAATACTGGAAAATGACGACTTCTTGAAGGCATCATTTTTCTTGTTACCGGCCAGGTCAACTGCCGCAGAGAGGACTCCAAGAAAAAGAGCGATTCCAGAGAGAGTGTCTGAAATCACTCTACTACTTTGAATCAAGGTAAGGAAGAAAGCGTGGACATCCCGTACCAAACACTTCCATATAGAGTTAAATAATGGAAAAAAATGTATTTTATCGTTGGGAGCATCGATGCTAGAAAGACTAGTTTATGCTCCTTTTGCCTGTGGGTGGACTTTTGGCATTTGAACCAAAAATCTGGCAATAATTTGCCAAGGTTAAAGCGCCTTATCTCGTTCACTGAAATTGAGATTGAAAATTAAAATTTACAGAATATCACATTTAGTTAGGTGTGAACAATAGTCTTATAACACAATATAAAGAAACAATCCACGCTACCTTCCAAAACTACGATTGAAGGACCTGATAAAAATAAGAGTCCTTCGTTACATTTCGTGCCTTCTAGCAACTTCGCTTCTATTGATGTCCAAGCTCATCGATTTTGCACCACCCGGGGGAGACTTGGTCCTATACCCAATGATTTCTTTATCTCCAATCCGCTCAACCAATTGCAATGGTTTATGATATAGTGGACCTCCCCAACCAACTCAAATTTACTGAAACTACATTAACAAAATACTATTCTGTTATAAATTAAATGTTCAACTTTATATAAACTTTAGAGGGAAAATACAAAACAAAATTAACCATCTCGATTTTGAAAAAAAATTGCTCACTTCTCCCGGAATACGTTTCATCAACCGGCGCACGTGATTCTCATCCATCGTTTTGGCAATCTTATTCCACTTGGTTCTCAATTCATTTATGCTTTTGACGACACTGCCATTCACCATAAGCTTCCTCTTCATAATAGCCCAAAATCTCTCTATCGGTCTGAACTGGGGACAGTTTGGTGGGTTGAGTTCTTTCGGTATAGACTGAATCCCATTGGTTTCACACTGTACCGTAATGACAGCATGCAAGATCTGGCCAAAACATAACTGGTTCATTTTGGGATCTGATGAATGGCAATATTCGCTTTTTAAGACATTCCGTTCTGTACAGCTCTGAATTAAATGTCTCATCAGTGATAAAAACCTTGGTCTTCCTACCGCAGCTACAGATGCCTTGCTAAATCATGTATTTACGTGCAAATTTATTTGCCAACACAAACTTGAATTTGAAAGGGACATCTCCCCGAGCCGAAACCAAGTAAATTTTTTGTACCGGTAGCTGTTTTAATCGGCCTTTGCATAGGTTTCATCATCCATGAGGAGACAGTCATTGAATTTTGTCAACACCTGATCACACAGTTTTCAGGCACGGATTCTGGCCACATTGTTCTGCTTTTGATCCTTATTTGGTTATCTACAGGAACGGTATGACTTGAAGCCTTCCCGGAGACGAATCCGTTGAACGGTACTGCGTGCGGCGCGAAGCTTTTTGTCCAAATTGCGATCTGGAGATGTATTTCTCTGGAACACGTTCGAACTGCACCGCGAAGAAAAATTTTCGATGTTGCTATTGTTATAGGGAACACATAAGATGTCATAGTTTACAAATCCGACCACTAGGATCGTTGTAAGAATCAGAAATGTTTGTTGCAATACTAAATGGGCCACAACTTAGCTATACTACAGTTTTGTCAAGTATTCATTTTTTTATTTATTACTAGCTGAACCTGGTACGAGCGTTGCTAATCATGCAACTAAATGAATGAAAATTTAATAAAACTGTAGATTTTATGTTTTTTTTTTAATTATTTTTTCCGAAAATTTCCGTTTGCTGATGTCTTCAAAATAAAACGAAGGTCTGTGTGTGTGTGTTTTTAATTTAACCCTCAAATCATTAGGTTCTACCATGGCTTTTTCTTTCTGCATTTCATAGACAAAACATTTATCTTCAAACTACGCGGTATCTTGTCACTTAGAACGTAATTTTCTTTTTCGTAATCTTATTCTAACTTTTTGTGCATTATCTAGCACTGAGAGTAACTCAAGCATCCCTCATTCTTGACTAAGAAGTGGTTCAAACTTCTATTAGAACATGCTGCTTACCCGAGGAATACACATTTTGTGTTTTAGTTACCTGTAAAATTATCATGTTTGGTTGATATTTCTGTTTAATTTGTATGGGAGCCATCCTTTCCCGATATGGGAGGGGTCTCAAACCACCATAGCAACATTTCTAATCTCCAAAAACCCCCATATGCCAAATTTAGTTCTATTTGCTTGATTAATTCTCGAGTTATGCAGAAATTTGTATTTCATTTATATGGGAGTCCCCCATTCCAAAGAGGGGAGGGTCTGAAACCACCGTATTCACATTTATCGCTTTCAAAAACCTCTTCATGCCAAATGTGGTTCCATTTACTTGATTAGCTCTTGAATTATGCAGAAATTTCTGTTACATTTGTATAAGAGACTCCGTTTTAAGGATGGGAGAGGTCTCAAACTACCATAGAAATATTTTTTGCTTTCAAAAACCCCCACATGCTAAATTTGTTTTCTTTTGCTTGATGAGTTCTCGAGTTATGCAGAAATGTGTGATTCATTTGAATGAGAGCCCTCCCCCCCTTTCATGAAAGGGAAGGGGCCTTCAAGAATCATAAGAACCTTCCCCATTATCAAAAACCCCTGCATACAAGTTTTCACGCCGATCGGTTCAGTAGTCTCCGAGTGTATAAGGGTCAGGCAAACAGATATTAATTTTCATACATATAGAAATCTCGAATCCAAAAAAAAA
The DNA here is from genome assembly GCA_034211315.2 of Aedes japonicus. Lineage (NCBI taxonomy): Eukaryota > Metazoa > Arthropoda > Insecta > Diptera > Culicidae > Aedes > Aedes japonicus. Next base: position 729,527 of record JASCZW010000014.1, on the reverse strand, counting down.
ACACATGTGAAATGTGGTTTTATTTGCTTGAATAGTTTTCGAGTTATGCAGAAATTTGTGTTTCATTCTTGAACTACCATAGAAACATTTCTTGCCTCCAAAAAAACCCCACATGAAATAATTGGTTCCATTTGCCTAATTTGTTTTCGAGTAATGCAAAACAATGCTACATTTATATTGGAGCCCCCCTTCCAGAGGGCGAAGGGGTCTCAAACCACCATAGACACAATTCTTGTCTTCGAAAGCCTCCACATGCCAAATATGGCTTCATTTGCTTGAGTAGTTCTTGAGCTATGCAGAAATTTTTGTTTCATTTGTTTGGGACCCCCCCGTCTTCGGAGGGCGGAGTGTTTTCAAACCACCATATAAACATTTCTCTCCTTCAAAAACCCCTACATGCCAAATTTGGTACCAGTTCCTTGATTAGTTCTCAAGTTATGTAGAAATCTGTGTTTCATAAGCGTAGGAGAACCCCCCCCCCCCCCTTTAAGAATAAATAGGGGTCTCAAACCACCATTAAAACATTTTTTTTCCTTCCCAAACTTCCAAATTCCATATTTGGTTCCACTTGCTTGGTTAGTTCTCGAGTGATGCAGGAATTTGTGTTTCATTTGTATGGAAGGCCCCCTTTCCAGCAGGGGGAGGGGTCTCAAACCATCATTAAAACCTTTCCCTGTCACAAAAACCTCTGCATACAAATTTTCACGCCGATCGGTTCAGTAGTCTCCGAATCTATAAGGGTCAGACAGACAGACAGACAGACAGAAACTCGTTGTTATATATACACTGATGGGCAAAATAAACTGCCCACCCCATAATTTTTTTTAAATTTCTCTCATTTATTAGGTTCAAATTAATTTATACACACTGTAGTCTTTTTTGATATCTTTATTCGATATTCTTTTCAAGTTTAATTTATGAAATATTAATAAAAAAAAAGGGTTCGAAATAAAGATCTAAAAAATCTATTTGTGTTGAAAAAAAAACAGTGACAAAAAAGATTTTGACAAGTTTTGAAGCAAACGGCTTGACCTGGTGCATTTGTGCATGTGATCCCGTTTGATTCATTTGGGGATGGAGGGGAATGGGATGGAGTTTGTAGCCTCATGAAAATCGACGGCATAATGGAGGTTTCGCTGATCCAGACGGATCTTGAAGAGAAGTTCATATTTCAGACGACCCGAAGCATGCTGCCAAGAAGACCAAGTATTTCTTCCGGTATTGTCGGATCAAAACGCTGGGATGGCCTCCATAAAGCCCGGACCTCAATCCCATCGAGAATTTGTGGGCGATTCTAGATGCCAGGGTTGACAAAACTGGTGTTTATTGGTAACAACTTCAATTCAACAACTTCATTCAACTATTTTGAAGCCCTGAAGCGCGCCTGGAAAGAGCTTGACCCACATTATGTAAGGTACCTGATGGAGAACATGCCGAAGCGCCTGCAGCTGGTCCTGAAGGCCAAAGGAGGACCCATACATTTTTTAAATGTTTTTCTTTTACTTTAATTTATCTTCCCGGGAGCCAAAATGAAGTGGGCACTTATTTTGTCTATCATAGATTAAAAATTGAAATTAGCGATAGAAATTCTCTTTTTTCAAAAATTATGTTGGATTTACCTACATAAAAAATATATTTGCATTACTTTTAATGGTTCTAATCATTATAATAAAATTAACAATTGATTTTTTTTAAACATTAATACATGATTCAATCGAAATTTTAAATTATCAACGATAGTAATTTTTGCACATATTTTTTAAAATGATTACTTCAAATTATAGTTTTATATTTTAATCAAACATGTTTTGTTCACAATTTAAAATTTCTAATATTTATTTAAATATTCAATTCAGGGGTTGAATTTAATTTTAGTTTAAAATTCAATAAAAGTAAATCTATTAAAAAACATAATAGTAATCATTATTTAATTATAATTATTATATGTACAAAAAGTTTTGCAAATAAATTATTTTATATGGTAGAGTCCTGCTTAATGTTTGTAAAATTGAACTTTCACTGTACTCGTTAATTTAGATTTTGAAATTTTGATATTAAATAAAAATATGAGATGTTTTTTAAATCATTGATTTTATATAAATAGTAATAATGGAAAATAAAAGTAAAAATAAATAATTTTAAATAGCATGTTCCCCACACAAATCCTTCCTTATCCTCACCGGGTAGCGTGGACTGTGCCTGCGTCAACATGTGACTCATAAAGTTAAAATCTTCGTCGCTTGAATCCTACAGTCGATGCGATGTCTGTATGACTGTCAATTTCCGTTCCGTAGTTTAGTTTAGTTAGCCAATTTTTTTAGCAAATTTTAGTTGGTATTTGGATGAGTGGCTAAGGTAAAATGAGAGTGCAGTGTGCAACTTAAAAGCAGCGCAAATGACAACGACCGGTACGGTTGCTCTTAGAACGCCGGTAGAACATGTAAAATGCGATAAACATCGTAATTGTTCAAACATTAAATCTGTGCTAAGTTAACCAAGTTGACCACCAAAAACACAAAACTTAGCTTTCGAATGCACTCGCAGCTGCGGCAACGCCGGTTTTAATAAATTAATCGATTTCTTGTTGTTTTCCGTTTGGTTGCAAAAATGTACTAACTAAAAACGATAGATATTTGGTTCACTGGACGCATTTTCACTTCTGTTTGTGTGGATGCAACGCTTACATTTCTCACCAGCCGCATTCAGCAAGGCTCGCTCCGCGAAAAGAAGGTCAATTTAGTGTAAAAATTTTATTAGCCAAAAATCAAGGGTAATTCCCCCCATTCGGCACAAGAAAAGCAGTTCACCGGCTAATTGGCACTTACTACCTCAACAACAACAACAACAACAACGGTCACCTCACTAGTTTGTACAGGTTTTCCTCTTTCCATCGCCGGTCAGACGAACGACTAAGCGCAAACAATACAAAACAAAGAGATCGAAATTAAATCTGTATTGGGCATATTTTAACACTCGTTTTTCGCGCATTTTGTTTTTCCATTCGCGGTGGTCCTACGCTTCTTGTATGCGAGGAATGAAAATCGACGTAAATCGAGGAAAAATGCGCTAGTTTTGCGTTTTTTTTCCTCGCCGAAAAAGCGTTTTTTTTTTGTAATGGGTATTTTCTGGAGCAATTAGCCGGCAGTAATCGTTGCTTGCTGCCGTGCTCATGCAAAATTGTTTAAATGTTCAGGAGGGAAAAAAATGAAAAACGAGATGTAATTAGCATAACGATCATTTTGAACTTGATCGTGATTATTACGTCCCATCCGGAACTTCACGCCTGCCCTGCTTGTAGTCAACTTGGAGTTTTTTTTTTTTTGTGTACTTCTAGATGCCAGATGTTTTTAATGTTTTTGTTTTTGTCTGTATCAAGAATTAAACTGTCTTGATTGATTGAACGTTGTTCAAACTCAAGCACTCAAAATTGTTTGAACGTTTCCTGGGCTTCTTCTAGGTTTCAATCAAACTCCTCGAAACTGCTAGAAAGGCCCTAAAAAAATTTACAACATCCAATCAAAAATTGTGTAAAGCCAGTTCAATATGAATTCATACTTAGAATAAGCGAACACCCTGTATCCCAAACTTTTATATGGCTTGCTTAGTTTGACACAATTGTCCAATTAGTAGGCCGGAATATGGACCCCGTGGCCATTGCCATAGAGACGACGCCCGCCTGCAGTTATGTGGCTTGAGATGGCTGGTTGAAGCGACGAAACGATCGAAGAGAAAATCTTGATAACACTGTCTTACCTCCAGTCCAACGGCTATAACAAGGTTTGCGTTTCTCCTTTCCTCATCAGTCAGTCATTATAAAGATTCGTTCTTTCGAGCAGGATGATCATCGTAGTTGATGAGAATTATGACAGACCTCTGTCGGCTTTTCAACACGCTTATTTTTGAAAATCGGTCAATTTTTTTTCGGAAGACCGTTAATCGACTGGCGTCGTTATCCTTTCATCATTTGCAAACGAGTTGCGTGTCGTAGAATAAATATTCCGTCGCGTCGTCTGGGGATGCGTCGGCTTCGATGAAGATGGTATTAGGGGGGGTCTGCGAAGGGAGCAAGTGCTGGAACCCAGTCTTCTGTAACGACACCATCGCACCACATCGACTGCCGGGTAGCACAAGTAGATACGTGCGTGATCCACAAGGAAGCAGAAAGCAAGAAAAGCGTGACCGGAATCAGTTATTGACTTATTCCGCCCCGTTCCTCGGACCTACCCTTCAACCCCTCTGCCATGGAATTTTAATTTTTAATGCACATTTATGATGTTCAGACATTTCCAGTTTGACGAACGGTTCGAGCAATCGAGGCAATAATACAAAATTATCTAGAATCAACAAATTAATTGAAATTTTATGACCCCCACCAAAGCTAACATATAAATATCCTACAAACAAAAAAATAAACCGGGACTCAAACTAGGATCGGGAATGGAATGGAGAAAAGTGGTTGCTCTTATCATATCGTCGTAAGAAAGGAATCCGAGAGGGTGGCCGTCGGACGGGGCTGTGAATGGAACGAACTCAGTTCGACAACGTCGTTTCGGATTTAACATTGTCTGCCAATCTGATGGACGACAACAACACTTTGGTAGTAGGCTGTGCCGAAACGCAGAAGGTGACGATGGAAACGGTTAGTGCGAGTTCAATGTTCTTATTGGATTTTTGTGTTATTCGTTCACCCGCTCCTTCTTGCTCTATGGTGGGGGGCCTACCAGCCAGCATCGCAAATACGCGCATAGAAGGCGCTTTCGTTTCAGAGAGAGCAGGGCAAAACGCGCCCAACAAGTGGTAAAGTAGCTATTCGTACTTTCGATAGAACTTTTAAAATCTCAATCTACGGGTATCGGGTTGATGTTCTAGTAATCCCAACGACGTGGTCTTTGTTTACAATTAATTGGGAGGTTGCTTAATTGAATGCAGCGCTACAAAATGTTAAGACTTACGACTAAAATACGTTGATAAATCCTCAATCAAGCTGCTACTTGAAAAGAATATCTGTGTACGCCATTTACTTTCAGGAGAAACGTCGAAATCAAAATCAGAAAAGCTAACTTAGTTTTGAGTGCTAATGTTTCTCAAATTCCCAATAGTTTTCTAATATTTTTATAAGAAATTTACCCATTATATTTGAGAAACTACTGGTTTGAAGAGACACTTCAAAAATTATAAAAAATCGAAATAGCGTGGAAATTTTTATTTTTTTTTTATTTTTTACTAAATTGTTCAATTTGATTTGATTAAAATTTGAATCGGTTATTTCTTTTTGTTTTGATTTGTTCATCAGAGTTTTGATATGTTTGTTTAACTCAGTTCGTGTATTGTGAATGATGATTAAAAGGGTATTTCTAGACGAAAGGGTTTAAACAGTACAGTATACTTTGATCGGTAATTTTCATCGACTATCTTATTTAAAAAAATACGCTGGCTTTCAGTGTTATATCAGGTGTTTTAAATAGTTCTATGCTATCCTATTCTATTCTATTCTAACGCTTACTCAGTCAGTAATGAAAAGTAATGAGTGTTCTTACTCCGCAAAGGATTTAAATAGTGGAAACTTTAAAAAAAAAACTCGATTCATTGCCAACAGAACAAGCACTGCCAACTGTAACATCACCAAATACTTCATTATTTCTCAATAGTGATGAAGTAACCCAATATGCACTGAACAAAGAAAACAGGATGTAGTACAAAAGATCCAATTACTGGTCGCAGTAGTTTATATCCCGAACATAGGAAAACAATATAATAATACAGCCATCCTTTTTATCTCAGGCCTACTTCTATCAACCCTCAGGGTCACAGTCTGCGCTGAAACAGTGGTGCTCTTTTCCCGACACTACATTGCGTTCGCCATTTGCCGTCGAGTTGCCGGACTCCTTACAAAAACCAGCGGGTCCAGCAATGGAGGGTTCCACCTATGCCAACCAGGTGCTCCCTCCGGTGGCCGAGGTACACTGGTGTAGAGCCAAAAGCTGGACTAGCCAACTGCGGCAACCGATGACACTCTCCGCCTTTAGGATTGGAGCAAATCTGCAAGCATCGTTCCGTGAGCTTGTCGATCTTCGATTTTCCGGGGACAGGGTCGGCATCGGAATCACCAACCAGCATTTCGCCCAGTTCCAGAAGCTTCCCAAACAGTATTCATTTTTTTTGGCTGAGGCTCTAGGTTTGGCTGGCGGTAACTACCATAACTGAATGGTCAATCGCTGTCTTCACCGACTCAACCAGCGTTGTTGTGACCCTCGGCTCGGAAATCCCAACCCTGGAAATTCCGAGGCTTATCGGCTGGCTTCTATCGGTAGAAAGCGAAAATTATTCAGCAACACTCATAAAACGCTTATGAAACCTTCTTCAAAATTGCTTGACAAATTGCTCCTGAGGATAAAGTTCACATCAATGAAGACTTTAATCAACTCCATGCTGACTGCATCAAGGACTCATAAATTGCTGTATCCTCTTTCCAGTGATTGGGGACAATGAAACACTGAAGAACATTTTTTGACAAAACTGCCACTTTAGGTCTTTACCAAGTTAATCACATACAAAAGCCACAAAACTGTAGTTTGGACTTTTTGCAAATATTTACAAAGATTTCAGTCTACTGGACGTGGTTCAGAGATTGTCATGAACGGTTTAAGATTTGTAATGTTGATTGAGGATGCATTTGATACATTGTAGTAATTGATTGAAATAATAATATTTGTTTATTTACTATATAGCGGGAGAGGGGTAGCTGAATGAACTTATTACTGGTCAAAAGCACGTGGGGTAGCCAGACTTTTGTCACGAGAGGACAGCCATTGTGTTGGTTTCCGGAGGTTATCAGGGATTTCTACTCAACCTGCTACAACAAGCCAGCATGTAGAACATTCCCTTCCGGTATGATTCTACAGGCATAGGTAATCCTTTCGCTGATAGGGGGTACACTGTGTGACCGAATCATTGAATCCGTTATGGAAAAATGAAGCATTTTACACGGCAATTGAATATTCTCTATTTATGCATGACTCAACACCAAAGACCCAACGACTCTGAATACGAGGAAGTATTTGCGTAAAAATCAGCAAACGAAACAGTTAAATTAGATTAAACGTCGGAACTGCCGTGGATATTTTCTACAATATTTTATAAGAATTTATTTCTCATTAATACCATTGAAGAAAAAACGATGTGACAAAAACACGGACATAACAAAAATCTTAAAAATAGAAAACCCACAAAAGATACTAAAAACATAACAATAGAGAAGATTTAGCAAGCTGTTTGCATTAATACGATCAACTTAATTTAGCAATTGGTAATGCATTTGAAAAATATAATGCATAAACCGAATTCGAAATAGAGTCATGTTCAAAGCACGTATTCAATACAGACCAATTTAAAATCAGACAATTTTCGTTCAACAATGCATCTCGACGAAAGCTTTTTGCCAAATTTTGTCGAGAAATCTATACAACATTTTAAAAACATTGACGTATAGTTTAAATCGTGAAGGGTGCGTTATACCCCCTTTTCCCCGATACACTTCGTCCAATGGTATGTGTAGTTTGTGTGACACAATCCGGAACAGGGATTAACGGACTTGGCCAAAAATTCGTCAAGACACTCGGCGGGTGGGTTCCAGAATTATAAGCGTATAACAGCAATGCGAAGCAGGACTTGAAATTCAAAAAAAAATGCTGGTGCGGGGTGCCTTCGGATATATTGAATATCGGGTGTCAACGTACGTATGTATTCGTTTCGTGGGAGAAGGACAGGAAGAAAATATGTACGTAATTTGAATATCAAATCAAACTGATAACGACCGAATTCCATAAAGTAGATCATAAAATTGTAAATTATATTTAACGATGGAGGTTGCACGCATTGACATGTACTCTCGCCGGTTTCGAAGGCAACTTGCATTGTCTACTAAGAAAACAAAAAACATAAATTGAACAGAAAATTTCATTGGTTTTCGGAAGCGATTGATCAGAAATTTTACAGCCGAACCAATCAAACTGACACCCCTCAGTGGTGGTCGTTGCCGCAATAAACTTTAATTTTCCCGAGCCTTTCCAATCATCAACAGCGCGAACGTAAATACATGCAATAATGGCTTAATTAATTGCGACCGGATTCAAATATTTTAATTTCGGCCCATTTATGCTTTGGCCGGACTTCTTGCGGAATAAGTCCATTTACTTCCTTCTAAAACCAAACCGGGCCCCTTGCAGCAAGTTGAGTTCTTCCCCGGCTCTCCATTTCACACGCTCTCCGTCACTGCTCACTGCTCAGCGTACCCCCGGAAGATTCCTATCTTCTAATTAATACGAGCCATATTTTTTCTTAATTGGTCAATACAGCTGTTTTAATTATGCACGCTATAACCTGCCAAAAGGGAATCGGTCAGCAGAGATCACTATCGAGTGCACGATTGGCGTGCTGACGGCCCACAATGTCCGTAGGGTTTGCAACATTTTCGCCCATCTTCGGTCATGTTGTTCGATGACGCTCTCTAACCCCTCCGAATCAATTAAAATTCCTCTCCGTCTATCGCCGGCGCAAACACGCACGCGGCATGGGGCACTTTAACCGGTCCAATGATCAGCTTTCCCGATAATCAAAAACCGAAATTCGTTTATTTTTTTTTTCTCCTCCACAATCGCAATACGAAAATTATCACAACCCCATAAATCTCCCGGCTTTAGAAGAAACAAGACTATGAACCTGTTGTATTCATTCGTTCGTATGTACATCAAATTTGCCGAAAAACTTCCCAGTTAGGAAGTAGGCTGTGCGAAACGGAGTCGGCTTTGTTCACGCCATAAATTGGAACCACTTCTTCGGTTGCTATGCAACTTCGGACCGCTGCTGCTGCTGCACCGATCGTCGTCCTCAATGGGCCGGCCAGCGGATTCAGATCGAGACGAAGTAGGCGGTGATTGGCGGTTGGTTCCTATTATAACCCTCTCCTCTCCTCACGACACTGCGGCTTTCGGACATTATTATCCTGACGCTGCTGCAGAAGTCCACTCACTGCATGCCGAACGAGTTGGGACATTATTTATGTTTTATTAAAAGACTTGAAAATTGGTCGATCGTTAGGTCCAGTTTACTGCAGCAGCGCTCGATTCAGGCTTTCGCGTCTCTTGTTTCATTCCTTGCAGTTTTTTTTTTTCGGTGTTGCTTGGGTTGTTAGAAATTCCAAGACTTTAGCCCACCAGCTTTGTTAATGAGATTTTTGCTCTTTTCTCGTAGCGATTCTGCGAAACTTGATGTTGGTCACTGGGATGTGTTTTTTTTTATTCTTTCCTCTGAACCTTTTTGTCGGACAACCAGTTTTTCGGCGACACATCATCAAACCGAGCGGCGGCTGCATGGACTGCACCAATAAATCTCGACAAGCGTTGAAATGTGGAGAGCAAGCGCATATGAAGTGGTTCGTCGTTCCCGATGATATATACTTTGTTTTTACTCATATTTCGTTTGTCGAATTATTTGGAGATTATCATTTCCCGCCTGATTTATGTTTTGCTTCTTTTGGGGTCTTTTTCCTCCTGCCAAATCATTTCAAGTGGTTGGACATGTTTTTGATAAGATTTCGAGAAAGTACCACAGGAAGGACAACCGTTTCGGGTTTGGCCACTGCTGTTGTCAGTAGGGGTGTAGTAAAAGTTTGCGCAATAATAGGCTAAAATTCTTGCTCTAGATTTGAATATTCAATCTCATAGGACATCTAAAGGGTGTTCCGATTAAAATTTGGTCAAACCAAAGTTTTTATTAATAAGTCATATTATGTTTCTTTTTCATGTTAAGTTAATACAGAATACAGGAGAAATATTCAGCTAAGCTTCCTTTTTACTAAATACGACTTGCCGGGTCCTTCGTTTAACACCTGCCATAAGAAATTTTAAAGTCTAATGTGTTCACTTTATTCGCCGCAGAACGCCAGTTTGCCTTGAACTGTTTCTCGCTCACAACAGCTTTTTGAGTCTTCATAAGGTTCCGCTTGACGATGGCCCAATATTGTTCGATTGGGCGGAGCGCTGGCGTTGCTGGGACGGTTCTTGTCCTTGGGCACCACTTGAACGTTGTTGACACCATACCACTCCATGGCCTTTATTTCCGTTATGGCAAGATGCCAAATCCGGCCAAAATAGAACGGAACAATTGTGTCGCCTCAGGAAAGGCAGTAGACGTTTTCGTAGGCACTCGCTCAGATAAATTTCCCGGTTGACGGTTCCGGTCGCAATGTAGACGTTGCTCTTCAAGCCACAGGTACAGATGGTCTGCCACGCCAGATATTTCTTCGCGAACTTTGACAATTGAATGTGCTTGAAAATATCTGCCACCTTTCTCCGTCCGGTTGCCGTGTAAAATTCCTGTCCAAGAAGCTGTTTAAAGACTGCCTTGATGTTAGTTTCATCGTCCTGTACCAGGCAATCAAACTTCGACAGCATCGTCGTGTACAACTACCGCGATGGCCGACGTGTTTTGTCTATCGTCGCAATTTGGAGTCCCCACTTTCTAGTAAAAATTAAAATAATCTTTCGTGATCGAGTCAGTCGTATTGTATCTTCGCCATCTTCACCGAAATGCCACCATTTCTAAACTAGCGGCCGTTCATCGAACTACGCTGAATCCGGTGACGGAAGGTCTCAGCGGAACAGTTGAAGTCAAACAGGGTGTAGAGTTCCGCTCGACGACATGAATCGTATTGGATCGTGTTGGCCGTAGTTTGCAGCACGGTTTCCGAGCTGTAGGAAATTTCTTCCCAAGTAACAATTCAAATGCAAATGGGTTTTATTCATGTTTTATGGTAGTTTTATCAAAGCATTATGGAGATCATCTGGTTTTGTCAGGGCATTTTCCAAGTTAAGGTGGTTTTAATTGATTAACAGTTCTTAAGAGTGATTAAAGAACACTTGAAGAAACCTCCGTAAAACTACATCATTTATAAGTGTAATTCACCTTATAAGTAATTTTATAAGATACTTGAGTCCCCTCTCAAGACATCGATTTGCAACTTTCATAAAACCTGATAAAAGTTTTGAAAAAATTTTATGACATTCTTCTTTAAGATAAATGTATCTTGAAGATGCTGCCATAAAACGCTCTTAGAACCATTTGGTTTCGAATAAGAGCACATACTCTTGAGAAAGAACATTATGTGAAAAATAAACAAACTGGGACAATGGACGCCCATAGGTGAAAGAAAATATAAAATAGTGGATAGTTCAAGCAGAAATTCAATAAAAACCTATCCAATATATTGAATACTCCTTCATCTCAGCCACCAACGACAATTTTTTTTACCATCGCTAGATTCCATTGCATTCGCAGCCTACTGAGACTAACTAATCAAAAGGGTCTATGCGTTATGCGTCCTATTTCTTTGTAACGAATCAAATTAAATGGTGCAATGTGTCGCCAGTTGAAAACCGAGAATCATGATTATTGATTTTATGCCAGTTGTGCAAGTTAAACCTAACGTCCCAGGTAGTGCGTTATCGCCATGCGTTATCGTATGTCCACCAGCGTGAAATCTAAAGTCGGAAGTGGTGCGCAGGAATTGCTCAGTGATCTACTACACAGCGCACTTCATCCGACGTTAGGTTTAGCATATAGACCAACAGGAAAAATCATTTTTCGCTCAACTGATGTTTCCGCCTTCCAGGCAATATTTATTATCTGTTATTCTTCCCAAAAACATTGTTAGTATATTCAAGTTAAATTTTTTTTTTGTTTTTTTTTTTTTGTTTTTTATCGACTTACGCTGGTGATTAAAAATATTAAATTATAAGCTGTAATTATGACTAACAATAACAATTATGTATAGGCACTTTTGATTTGAACGTTCAAATTTTCTTTGTTTATGATGTGCCTTTTTCACACTGATTTTATGGCTATCTTACGAGAGACTTGTTTACCTTGAGCAATTCAAACAAGTTTTATTCAAGCGCAACTCATCTTTTTCAAGAGTAGAACAAATAAAGATGAACTTATTACGCTCCTCAAAAAATCTTGTTAGTCTTGTGCAAGAAATATAGGTTTTATTTGCGTTTTATGGTAGTTTTAGATAAAACCATTGGAAAAATGGTGAGCGTGGCTATTCTGGATTCCCTCGGAATGGTAGCCATTTTCATAAGTATGCATCAAAACTCTCATTTTTCCAATGGTACGAACAAACCAAGGAATGCTGTTTAAAATACATTTTGAAACATAAAATGGATTGTAGACACAATTTATTCAAGATCTAAAAAATTATCAGCCTTGTTAAATTTCAACTATTTTTTTATGTTTTAAATAAATCAATGTTCTAGCAATAATTCAGAGGCGCATTAAAATTTTCAACTTTTGTGTTATAAAACACCAATAAACTGAATGTGGTATGAAAAATTCATCAATTGCAGGCAGAAAACAGATGCATTTATGGTCAATTTTACAATTAATTTACATACGTATCCACTTTGGAAGAGAAATATAGTAGCTTCCACTCAACCATAAACAAAACAAAATCTCCATTCAGCAGAATGAATCGAAAAATGGAATCTTCGAAACATATTTGTGACAAACTGGAAGTGTTCTTAAAGAGGAAAATCATAAAACTATCAAAACTTCTAGTAGTTTTATCATAGTTTAAGTATGTCTTGAATGTCATTACAAGAATGTACCGATAAAACTATCAAGTTTTAAGCGAACCTTGGGAAATAGTCTTGAGAACCTCATGTAGTATGGACCTTTTGGAACTTAAGAGGGTTTTATGGCTGTTTTATCGATGTTATGTAGAATATCTAAGTCCTGCCCATCTACATCCTTGCCCATCTACAAGAGGATGTCCGACTGAGACTGGGCAACATCTAGCCCGGAACCGGTCACTAAAAAGGTAAATTTAAATCCCTTTTTACGTTTTGTAAGAACAATAAGTGTTGTGTCCTGTCTCGCGTCGCGTTTCTCGTGTGTACTAAGTTCTAACGTTAGCATAAGCTACAAAAAATATAGTGCAATTCTAATGTATTTTGTTTAGATATTTTACCTCTTATGCGGCGCTCTTAAATACCACTGTCTGGAAGGAAAGGAAGATGTACAGTTAAAACGAGAAAAAAAAACTCATTTTTGAAAAAAAAATTCAAGGAGAAGTTTTAACTCAAATCAATCTAAACTTTTTTACAATAATAAGTGTATCCTTGTAGTATACAAAAATATTTTTTTCAATAAAATGGTGGCCGTTCTCCTGGTCGCAGTTTTGATCTGAAACCTGCTAATCCAAAAGAATTACATTAATTACATTTACAGTTAGTAAATGAATTAAAAAAAAAGTTGGTACTTTTGGCGTACCTTTTTGGAAAAAAAATCACGTTTTTTTCCGCCATTTTATCACATTTTTCCCTATTTAATAATAAAATATTCCAATAATTGTTAATTCATATAGAAGGTAATACTATGATAAAAAATCCTTTAAGTTTCAGCTTAATCGAATAATTAGTTTTCTAGTTATCACCGGCATTATCTCCAAAAATGCTATTTTAAGAAAAACGCGTTGAAAGTTTTAATTATTGGTCTGCGCGCGAAGAAGGCGTCTTCGTAAAACGACGAAACGAAGCACTTGGAGTTCGAATTTCGAAAAAAAAAAAGGTTACAGGAGCGTATGCTACGGAAAATTTACTAACTTTTTATGCAAAAATAATGAAATTTTTAGTCATTCTAACTGTATATCCCCTCTTAAGATCAAAATTAGGTATGCATATGTTGTTTTCTCCTGCTCGGGAACGCCATATTTTTGGCAAGTGCTATAAGTAATGTCATCAATCAAATAAGGCCTGTATCCTAAAAATTTGCACCATTTTTATCCGCGTGTAACTTTTTTGTCCGTGGGTAAAACTTGATGAAAATCTGGGTAAAACTAGTTTGGAGTTTTTTCAGAAGCAGATAATTTATCATCTCCATGCAAAGCGCTAGGAGCGGACAGTAATTTTATTACTAGAACAAATAGACATGAAGAGAAAGCGTATTGATAGATCCGTAAGAGAACGGCAGGCTTTGAAATTGAATAGATGTAAGTTTGAAAACGAGCGGAGGGCATTTGAACGGTAGTATACGATCAGGCACATAACCCTTTGTCATACTACCCTATGCAGGATAGGCAAGGGGGGAAATCCCCTTGACTGACAAAAGGTTATGCAACCGATCGTGCTCTTATACTACCTATTGCTTGTTTCTAGTTCTAGCGATTTGTCCGTCTCCTAATACTGCCTAGCACGGGTGAGAAATTATCTCCCGCTGTTGGGTTTATTTTTAGCATGCACCGCCTATTTCACACATTTGCTCTTCTCGTCATCTATAACTCGCCCTCCGCTGGCTCTCCGCTAGAAAGGAAATTGAATAAAGTAATTATGCCGAAAGATAATTCATTCCCTGAAAGTTTCAAAAAAATCCGACTTAAAATAAATTTTAGGCGAACACATTTGTCTGGTGCATTTTTTTCGAGTACAGGCCTTAGTAGCAATCTACCTATGCAATTTTTTTTCAGAGCGGTTCCATATCATTTCAGCAACGAGTAATTTTCATATTTTTTGATTTGCATGAAACCTTGCATACACGTTTTTGGGGAAGAAAAACGCCGTTTTGCATACTTGGTTCGCCATTTAAAAACTTCTTAGAGCTCTGTGTAGCTCCACTTTTTACGAAAATGATCCGCTCATCGCGTACAAATAACTCGTCCTCTGAGTTAGTCCTGGCAACCGTGTAGAACATAGACAGTCCTCGCTTCCAACACCAGCGATGACGAGACGATGATGAACGTAGTGATCACCGGCGCTCGGCAAAATTAATCGCAATCGATTTTCGAACCCCATAAAATTGAATCAAAAAGGGATGCCGACCTCCCAAACGGCATGCACTGTGAGCTGATCACCGATCGCTGCATCCTCCAATTCCCAGAACGAAGTAAAGAAACGACAGCAAAACGGGTGTCTGATGATGGTCGAAGAAAAATGAGCTCGGAACGATCCAAGGAGGTGACGCACAATGCGGTCGAACGACGGAGGTACTCACAGTAGGCTTTGTTCGGATAACTGGACCATTGTCCCACTGTGCGATGAATGTAATAAAAAAAAACCACAAATGAAAGGGTATAATCGTCTTATGAGCAAGCAGAGAATGGGAAACATGCAAATAACTTTTTTAGACCTGCAAGCTTCCCTCTTTTCTATGTTTTGGCCTGCGGTAATGCAAAAGCTAAAATATGCACCGCCGATGGGAGCTGGCTGCAAATTCCATCGCGATCAATTTCGCACGGTAAAGGTGAGGTGAATGTGGCCACTTTTCAACCCAAATCTCCGATAGTGGTCCAGTTTAGTTGGGGAACGGCCATATGCATGCGTGTTGCCAAGGCGCTCCTCCAGCCAAAATGAATGGACTTGGCATTATCGCAATATTTAGCGAAACGGCGGAACCTGTTTGGAAAGCCATTCTCGCCACGATGATTGCAGCAACCTCACGCATATTTTGGATCCGGGCGCACTAATTGCACTTGTTCTCGTGCCACTGTCCAGTTTGAACAGGGTCAAATCGAACCTGACAATCGGAGTAGAGTGTGCGTGTGTTCGGGAGAAAGGAGTCCGGCCACTTTTACAGGATTCGGAAGTTCATTGATCCACTTGCTTCAGTTGGAAAGACAGAAAGAAGGAATTGGAAGGCAGGCGGAGACGAAAGGAACCGCGTGATGTTTAAACGGTTTTCCGCTACATGGTGTTTATGGGTACCGATTATCGGTTCAGTTCAAAGAAAGATCAATCCGTCAGGAGAAAGGACTGCATTAAAATAATGCCAGGTATCTAAATATCAGACTTTTTGGAAGATGAAATATCATAAGGTGGCTTTTGATTGCCAAGCATGTGGATCGATTCAACTAGAGTTTCAATTTTATCTGAGTCCGATTTTGGAACAGGGGAAGAGTTTCTTCAGCATCCAGCAAAGTAACTGGTTCCAGCTAGATAGTTCAAAAGCCTTTAATCAAGATCTCTTTTTGAAGAAACACAATTTGACATTGCATCCGGAAACTAGACTAACCCTTAATCATACTGTTGTCATTTGACAATATACCTGTTGCTACATTGCGAAACAATTACCCTTTTCATCCACTGTTTTGAAATAACTTATAGAATTATTACCAAACAAAACCGCTACTTTTCGCAAATTACAACTTGAAAAAACTTCAAAATTTAAATTCGAACAGTTTTATTGGATAAGTCGGGCTTCTTGTAGCCGAGAAAACATATATCTATAAATCATAAAAACTTCGCTCCCGTCATCTCCAGCCCGCTGGGTAGGGGTCCGTTTCATTCACCAAACTCCTCAACTATGAATCATCTCCAGTCAACTGGCGATGCAGCACCTCAATAAATCAAACAAATGAACATTTAATAACGCGAGGAAGAAAAATAACAAAAGAGTTAACGACTATTGAAAATGTAATTTAGAACATCGAAGCAGCAAAGCGGCGGCACATGACGCAGTAGGCCGCGCCAAAATTCGCGCTTCATGCGAGGAAAGGGAGAGAGAGAGAAAGAGCCTGCCCAGTCACGGCATACTACGAACGAACCCGCTGATAGTCGTTATAGGAGGGCACTTTTGAATAGTAACAAAGTACCGCCGCTCCTGGCCTCTCCATTCATAATTTTCAAAGGAAAATATAATAGCTTCATGTTCCATTCCAGCTATAAGTAGGAAATGGATGAGCCACTTTCCATAGCACCGCAGCACGAGTAGCAAATGAAGCATAATTTATTATAATATTACACATGTAGGAAACAGTAATAGTGAAACCTTTAGCCACCACGGAATAATAGTAATAAAGGCCGAGAAAAAGAGTGGTCCGAAAAGAGCTCAAGGTCGTAATTCCTTCGGTGGCGTCGCTTTTTACACATTTTTTTTCTGATAGTCTCTGCTTCAAGAGGGAGTTAAACGGAAATAAGCCATCATAAAATTTAGAACGTGAAGAATCGTGATGGTTTTCGGTTGTTGTTTGCTTCTCACCCTCTCTCATGATGTGCGGATTTTTCCTCCGAAAAAGAGATTCGTCACATAGAGCCTGTCCTTTTTCCTAGAAACATGAGTGACCTATTTTTTTATGGGAGTTTGATCCGCGTTACAATCCTAGACCAGCTCGTTTCGATCGTTTACGGCCAACGAAAATGAGTCTTTTTTTTTATTCTTCGCAAATAGGCATAACTTTATATGATACCAGTTTGAGCCTGTTGTGTAAACAAATCATCCGTTTGAGTGCTCTATCCGTTTTTGTTTTCATATGACGTGACAATTTTCCCGCTAACGAATTCTACGGAATGCCAGGAGACCGGAAGATACGGGATTTTTTTGCTGATTTGCAAGATGGATTTGCAGAATCGGTAGTGTTTTACTGCATGAACGGATTACGCAAGGAGACGAATTCCAAGGCAATATGGTGTGATGTTTCTACTTATCAAATGAATTCTACAGAAAAGTTAGCGCTTGAGATTTGATTGGATGCAGGTTGAAATAATAAGCTAATTTGAATTTGTATTCAACAGCTTTTGACTCTTTTAATTCTTTTTAGAATCACTTGAAACCACCTTTTTACGATCGGATTACCAGAACGATTGGCAAACTAGGAAAATCTAAACAAATATTTTTCAGAAATAAGGAATATATCGAAAATTTGCATTTGTGCTAGATTTAATGTGTTCATCATAGCATGCTGTGCGTTTGACTGTTATCCTTCGTTTGTTTACTTGTTTGCACGGTTTAAATTCTTCGTTTTCAAAATGTCGCGCATTGAAAAAGACGTGAAAATTAAGGTTTTGGATACATGACTACGTGAAAAGGGTATACCCGAGTAAAGTCTAACATCATAAAGATAGCAATTCGAAACCTTATTTTGGTATCAACATCAAATTAAAATCAAAATTGGATTTCTCTTCACAATTGTTAAATTCGATATCACATTTAGTTTTTATCTTGCTGTTATCTTGCGTTCACTTTTTTTCTAGAAAGGTCCCTTTGTTTTCATTGTCTTGACAGATTACCAACTAGAATACTTATTTTGCAAAAAAATGTGCAGCATATTGACTTTTCAATTTGCTCTCACTGATAGCAGGATCAGTTTTAAAAATTTGATGTCGCAGGAATAAATTTTTGCTATCAATTTTGATCTTTTAGCCGTTAAAACGACCAAACCGACAGCAACCTGAGTAAGCATTATCGGTAATTTCACAACATCATGTTGAGTTTTCAATTTGATCTCAAACTCATCTCAGGTAACTATGCGACAATTTGCGAAGCGCTTGGAATTCATCACGGCAGTATCAAATCCATCATAACCAAGTTGGAAGCCCGGGAACTACTCGGGAGAGGCAGAAATCCCGGATCTTTCAAACCTAAACTGGATCAGAAAGTGGAGCTCAATGTCGATACGTGATTTGGCAAATAAAGCGGGAACCAGTGTAGGAATGATTCAACGAATTATGAAACAACCTGAAGACCTACAAGAAGCAAAAAATCTCCAAACAAAGTGTAGAACAGAAGCAACGCACAGCGACAACTGACTGGAAATTGTATTCCCTAGTTTTGAAGCGACCGGATGCATGTATTTTGATGTCAAAAAGGACTCGAAAACCCTTCCAGGTCCTCAATATTACACTGCAGTCGTAGGGGAGGATGTTAACAATGCAGACAGGTCGTTTCAAGTGGAGAAGTTTGTTCGAAAAGTTCCCTTGGGTTGAAGTCTACCATTTTTTACACTACCGGAATAATCAATGCGACACTCTATCGATCAAACTGTCTGCAGAAGAGCCTCTGCAAGGTGTTGGGCGATGAACGAATCTTTGTCAATTTATTTCGATGAATACAGAATTACAAAATTCCTGTAAATAGGATTTAACTGGGTGAATATGTTAAATTTAGATCAACATAACTAATGTGACTTACATTTAGTGATTCGGTATTGCGTCTTTCTACAGTCTTGGCAGACATAACTACTAGGTTGTCTAACCGATTCAATCCATAATTATTAGGTTATGTTAGTGTAAATAGGTATACCTATGGGGATTATGCTACTTACTTTAGCTTTTCTTAAAACTGGTATCCTGGTCGCTTAGAAATGTTTTGCAATCTTCAGGTGTAGACAGCTAGTTTTTATAGGTAACTTTAGTATAAGATAGACTAGGTATTTTTATGTTCTCACCTTTAGCTTAGCAAATATAGAGATTTGTAGTTTTAAATCCACCGGAATCACAAGTAGAATGTAATTTTTAACTGCTAAACATCTTATTATGATAGTAGTAATACAATATACATTGTAAATATTTAATGATAAGAAACAACTTGATCATCGCACTTCAATTCGGTCAATGGCCGGTTTGTTTACCATCTGCCGATCGTTCCATTCATCGTTACTCCTTTTTGTGACCTTTTGTACGCTTGAAGATCCTCTGTCCACGGCCTGGGTGTGGATATAATTTATCGCTGTACGAACGTTGAGGCTCGTTGGTTCACTAGCCGTGGCAGAATCAACGCTACAATTTCTAGAACGGCGAGCTTTCCGGCTGGACGCTCGTAGATTCCACTGGCAGTTTGGACGGTGGCCCACCTAACTTGGCCGTCAACAATTAGCTTCGTAGCTATTATACGTTCATTCGGCCAACTGTTGCGTGGGTAGTTCAGGTCCACTATGACGACGATATCACCGAAGTCGATGGGTTTTGCTAGCCTAAACCACCTGGTTCGGTGAGTTATCGACGGCAGATAATCTCGAACCCATAGTCTCCCGAACTGATTGGCCAAAGTCTGAGAGAGTTGCCAGCAGTGCTGCGGGGCTGTCTTCAAATGGTACCCATGGATTCAGTCCGTTAGACGAACCCAGTAGAAAGTGTTTTGGACTGAGCACTAAGGATTCGTCGTCTTTCAAAGGAGTACTAGTAAGTGGATGTGAATTTACCACATTTTCCACTTCGATGTGCAAGTTTTCAAGAACCTCGTAGGATAGCATATTGTTTGGCACCAACCTAGCGAGATTATGTTCAACTGTGCGGATAAGGCGTTCCCATGCCCCATTCATGTGTGGGGAGGCTGGTGGGTGGAAACTCCAGCTTGTGTGAGACATAGTAAACTCGGTCATCGGGCGTTCCAGATCCAGACTCTCTAGAACGGTCTTCCACTCCTTGCTAGCACCCCGGTAGTTAGTACCTTGATCACTATAGATGAATACCTATGACCTTGCGCAGGGCCATGATGCAGGAATCGGTACTGAGTGTGTGCGATTTGCAGGTGAATTGCGCGAATGGTCAGACAGATTGCTATCAGCACCCAGCGTTTCTCCGTTTTGCGATTGGCGGGCGACCATGATTGGGCCGAAATAATCCACCCCTATATATGTGAACGGATGAGAGTAGGCAGCCAGAAGCGATGCCGGCAGATCACTCAGAACTGATGGTTGCTGAGTTGCCTTTTCGTTCATGCATTTCTTGCACTGCTTCCGGATTGTTTTGTATGCGGACTTTAAGCTTTAAGCGAGGAATTCTGTATCGCTGACGAATCTCGTTGAGAACAGTGTTTTGATTTTGATGGTGATATTTGCGGTGGTAATGAAGCACTATCAGTCCTGTGACGACTCAACGGCCTGAAAGTTCTAATCCCGGGTTACTTTCTTATCCATCGTCCGCTGATCTCGTCACCCGAGGTCCCAAGGAATCAACTCGACCGTTCGCAGCAAAACCAAGAGCAGCTCCGACGCATCTGGAAACGTTGGAGCGTTTATTAATTCTCTAGTCTTCATCCACGGACGAAGTAGAGTCAACAGCGTGACAAGGAGGACAACCTCCCACCTCTAAAGTGGAGGTATGGCCGCATAAGCAATGTCTGGCGCGGCAAGGACCACAACATCCGTGTCGTCGTGTGTCAACCAACATCACCGGTGCAGCTATAACCTAAACTCAGAGAACTGAGTTTTCCATCGCAATTCTTCGGCGTTGCGCAACGGGAGGCCTTCGGGCTTAAAACAAACTTAAGATTTTTCCGTCCTCCGACATGTCCTGGCTCATCGATGGCTACTCCAACCCTTCCACCAACGCTGATGATCACCGAGCTACCAACGTACAACCGTCTACAACCCGAAAAAAAGCAGATGACCAGCAGGGATCCGATGTAGAAAAGCAGTTTACGCAAAGATGACCGATCTCAAGGTCGACCTGTAGTGAAGATTATCGATGCTGGTCACTCAAAGCAGCGGAAACGTTCTGTTCATCGGTTGTAAGACGACTCTTTCAACGAGGGCCGGTATATGTTGGAGCACCACTCTAGTGTATAATAGATTGTAATTGTAAGATCAATTAATTGACAATAGAAGACTACACACTACCTAGGTAACCAATAAGCATTAGCATATGCAGTAAATCAACCCTTAATCTGCATTTCAGATACTACAAGCATTATATTAGCATTATATCAGCACCTTGAATGCTATCTGTTGAAAAGTAGCATTTCAAATGCTATTAAAATGCTTGTAGCCTGTAATAAACATTTCGAATGCAAAATAGTATTAATGAAGCATTATCATAGCATTGCAGTAAAGCAGCCGTATATTGGGCAAAAAGTGGCATTTATGTTGCATTTAAGGCGACTTAATTGCTTGATAGGCTGTCGTAAATACGCTTTGGAACTGATTATTGGTTACCTGGGTAGATCGTTGTATTTCATACACAATCATCGGATTATTTATGTTCGGCTAGCAAACACAGTGGACGATCGGAAAGGCCTTTTGCCAATCCGGCTCACATTTCCATTTAAACTAGCTGTTAAATGGTTCCAGAATGTTTCAAGGGTGATGGTTTGGGGATTTTTCTCCAAAACTATGCAGGTTCCAACAGTAAATATTACATCGATAATGTTTAGTAGAACCATGTGCTTCCCTTCGTCAAGAAAAACTACAAGAATGCACCATACTGTTTTAAAGAATACTCTGCTCCGTCCTACCAGGTGAAAGCCTGCCTTTTCCCCTAATTTGAATCCTCTGGGTAAACTGGTGAATACCAAAGGACTAACCGTGTACACAATTAAGGAACGTTTGATGAAAATATGGAACGACATGCCTGAAAATATCATGCGTGCCAGTTGTGACGTGTTCAAACATCGCAAGCTACTGGCTATGTGTTAAGGCAAATGGAGAAAAATTGGAACTGAATCAAATTAAGAAACATGTTAATGATACACCAAACAGAAAATACATTGAAAATGAAAATTCATGTAAGCATCTCATTTGTATGACAATATACTTCACTGGCAGTAATTCTCACTCACCCTGTATATATTTTTATACTTGAAAATTGGTTATAATCGTTAAATTGGTTATTGGTAAAAATTACTGGTGCAGTTCTTTTTGAAACAATAATGCTGCAATGGTGATTAATAAGAGACAACGTGTTACAATACACGAAAAAATTCGTAATATTTATCTAAATATTCATACAAACTTTCTTACGTTCGGAGCTTAAGAAGTAATTGTAAGGCTATTCATTTACAGAATTCACCGTTTAGTTTGGGTATGAGCTATTTTAACCCCACTTCCCATGTTTTTAAATTATATGAAGCTTTTTTTGCTCGGAGTGGACGGAAAGCTTGAAAGTTGAAAGCCAATTTAAACTAATAAGGGGTACCTTCCTGACCACGGAAATATTTCATACCGCAGTTTTTAATACTGTCCCTCTGGATTGCATTCCTTACCCATTGTGCAGTGATCGATCGATCGATCGATGCAACGATTCCTTCGTGAATCATACGATCATCAGCCCTTACAAGACCAAACACAGAAAAAAAATCGATTCCAAGCATAGAATAATAATGATTCCGAACTGGTGCTTCTTCAGAATGCTCGTCCATGATGCATCGAGGCAGACTGACCAGACAGTCAATGGTGGCGGCGATGATCCTCAAACGATGCCCGTTTCGCAATGCGAAAAATGTTCCAAACCAATGGTGAAAGAGAGGTTGCAAGCGACGCAAGCCAGCGATCGATTCAGGAATTTTTCGACCCACTCGAGGAGCAACAATTTCGCAAAACCCGTTTGACAAAGGGCCGAAGAATGCCCGGTTTCATTAGAGTGTAGAGTGGGGTTTGCTAAGGCCGTTTGTTTAATATTCGGCAGCGGAATGATGGGTCCGAAGACGTATTTTTGATTCTACACTGTCTGGACAATGTCCCGAAGGATTCTGTTGCTTCCAGCGATGGTGCAACATTGTTGCAGGGAGATCTTTAAAAAGGAATCAATTTAAAACCAGTTTGAAACGAAACATCAACTTCCCTGAGAATAGAAAGAGATGGCTGCAGCATGAGGCTGTTCGTTAGTAACGTTTGTAATGCTCTGTCCCTAAAACAAGTACAATATCAACATTAAACTGTTGGTTGTCGAGCATTGATTAATTTATTTTTAAAATGCATCGGCGACGGTACATAATTCACCCATGCTTACCATAACAGGCGTTAAAAGAGAACGTCACATTTTACCTTTATCATGGCTTGCTACACGATACATACGGAAGACCTGAGACACCTAATTTAAAAAAAAAACAGATCCGACTGAACTGAAAACGCATTTCTTTTTTTATTGCGCTTATTCATTTCAACAATGATGTAGTTCTTTGAACCAACAACCAGTTTTTGCGCAATCAATACGCGCTTTCTAGAGCATTCAAATCAAAATAGACAAACTTTTACGACCCCATCTTGAGTGCCGATTTTGATTTGAGTCCATTAGAGCGATGTATTTCTTTCCTTTTTTCCACCTAATAGTTTCCAATGCTGGGTAGTAGCAGTGGTTCCAATTAGAATCAGAAAACGAGAACCGAAAGAATGCCCGCTTGCCAATGCAGCACAAGACTGAGCGACATGCTAAATACATAGATGAAATTTATCGCTATTTTTGGACGCGGTGAGTTTCAGAACGTTCTCACTCGCTCACTCACCCGGTCGGTGTGATGATCAGAGTTGGCCGGGTTCCTCTGCTTCGCGGTCGGCAGTTCGGCAGTGACAGTGACGGATCAATATGCCTCCGACAGCGTATCGCAGCAACCCAAAAAAAAAATTTGTTTCTATCTCTTATAAGCACACCCGTTGCCGTAAGAAATTTAGGGTGATGGACTGCACATTGGTCCGATGCTGATTAATCCAACTCGTAAAGTTTAACGTTCCTCTCTAATCCGAGTGCCAATAAAGCCGCTGTCACTCAACACTTTTCAAATACATGCACAACACCGTAAACGCCGTAATTAGATACACCAACTGGGAATCTTTGACTCCCAAAGTCTAAATTTAAAATCGCCTGTAACCTTAGGATGGTGGCGATCGATGGCTAGATTCTCATTGAGGAGGTTAAAAACGACGACGAGGTCCCAATCGGTTGCCTAAATGCTACATGGTCAACTGAGTTTCGAGCCCGGAGGGAGGCAATTTGCATTAGAATTGGTTGGTTTGTTGGTCTTGTCATGTACTTTCTTTGACTGATGATGGCGTCTGATTTCGGGATGATTTATCCTTCGCTATTTTTAGGGAAATTCTTCTTTATCGTTTTTCAGTTGATCTTAGAATGTGGAGAAATCATCGATAAAATTGCTTCACATTTGAATCAATAAATCGGTTCTTAATTTGAGAAAATTTCATAAACACACCAAAGTTATAGAATAAGTGGAAAGTATACAAATGCACGTGTATTCAAAGACTTCAAAACAAGCAGCCCTCAATCAAGTTTCTTGGGGAAATATTACTATGAAGGTGGGGTCCTGATGGCAGTAAGTCAGCCTAAATAAAGAAGTACTGATTACTCGCCAATCAATCTTTTGAAAACACACAATTTAATTTCCGTTTCAAGACCTCTTGGATGAACGTGATATACGAAGCTCATTTATATTCTTATGATCAACATTAGCCTTATAAGGTAAAACAAATTACCGAAAAAGTTAGAATCAAAAGAAGTATCGTAAGTAAGTAAGTAAGTAATAATGTTACATCCTCGAAATTGTTAGTCTTAGATTTCTGGCGACCAAGGCTGTCAATATGGTAAGCTGTATTTTTGAAAAATAATGTACATTCCTCTTAGGCAAAACGGCAAATCGGCAAATCAGAAAAAAAGGAAAGCGCTCACCCGGGTAATCCGCAACAATCAGCAACAGTGTACCGATCGGTTCGTTCTCGAAATCCGTTTACACCGGATTTTAGTTCCGTTCAACACACGGTTGATATTTAGGTATGACTCTATGGCCATAACCACAGCATTCACTAACACTCGCGATCTGAAATTACGTGGCAGCCTTTCACCCTCGCATGCGGGTTGTCTACGTTCGCTGCTTCTGACAAGCAAATGGCCGTGCACTGGTCTTCTTTTTTCACTCCACACTCAGCCAATAATGAAAACACCCGCTATGAGGCGACTCTATATCGAACTTCAAAACTGCTAATAATCATCGATTCACTCGCGACAAGGCGGGCAAACACTCAAACTTAATCATTTATGTCCGGATGTCACAATCCTACCACTAATAAACAAAACTGAGCTGATGCAATTCTTCTTCCGGGTGCGGGGGCGAAGCACAAAAAACCAAAAAATGTGGGAATACTACCAACACTTACACTTTTCGCGAGGGAGTCGATTGTAGTCACTACATCTTTCCCAAATCACGCGAAGATTTTATGATTTCACTGTTAGTTTGATTTAATTTACGGATTTTCTTTATCGATTTTTTTTTTTCGCGAAAATGACGCAGCAAAAACAAAACACGTCCGTTTCAAAGCACGGCTTGCTGCGATCCTGTTTTTGCTGCGTCGTTTTCGCGAAAACTAAATCAAAAATAATTCTTAATTCGACTTAGACAAACTGTGAAATCATAAAATCTCCGCGTGTTTTATGTAAGACGCAGTGAATGTCATCGATATCCTCATTTTGTTGTTGTTTGTGCTTAGTTGTGTTTGTTAGTGCTATTAGTATTGTGCCACGCGAACATAAATGATTAAATAAAAGTATTTTTCCGCTTTGTCGCGAGTGAATCGATGATTATAAGCAGTTTGGAAGTCGATATAGAGCTGTCCCATAGCGGGAGGTTTTGTTATTAGCGGAGTGTGGCGAGAAAAAATAAAAACCAATACAATGAAGAAAACGGCCATTTGCTGATCAGAAGCAACGAACAAAGCTAACGCGCATGCGCGCATGCGTGGCTGGCAGATTTTTCAAGTTAAATTTCTTCTCAGAACTATTTTCACCTGGGATTATCATCGTATTGCATTTGTTGCTCGAAGTACTAATTATGTTTGTGCTGTTCCATTCTCGAAGGATGATGTGAAAAATTTGCCAAAATAGCGGAGTGCTACTTCTGCAGAGGCATAAATGAATCCTGTAGCATAACACGAAAATCTTCAAAATGAGGCTGAACATCTGTCAAAAGATAAGCTCATAGTAGAATTCAAAGGAAATTGCTCGCGTTTACTAGCGAAAATTTGAAAAAGTGTTTCAATGTTTTATTTTTTATTTTTTTAAAAGTGATCAAATGAAGTGTTACTTTTCAATTCTCCTAGTTTCCAAATCACAATCGTTCTACTTATACGCTCAAAAAAGTTTTTTTTTTTAAATAGTGTTTAAAAAAAGTGAAAGTGATCAGCAACAATTTCCGGTGAGATCTATCTGATTTTAATCAAATTTTAACGATACTGCTATACACGTGCCATCCTCAAAACAATATATGTCTAGACAAAATTGTCAAAGTAACAAGTAACAATTGTAAAGTAACAAAGGTAACAATTGTAAACAATGGCTTAAACCTTAAATTTCCTGGAAATGCCAGGTTGCTAACATCTATATCTGTTTCTGGTGCTATTATGTTTATGGGAGTAAGCAGATCCTCGAAAAATACGCTGGCAGTCATTGTTTACAAATGTTACTCTCGACCTTTTGACTATTTTATCTAGATGTGATGATGGAAGTCGGGGAATCCGGGGCTTGTTGTAAATGAAAGTGACCTCGGAATGGACGTGAGTAACCAGGATTTCTGAAATGGGTCACATGCCTCAACAGACCTATCCCTTTTCAATTCCTGGGCTAAAAATGTTTGTCGTGTCGAAGATAATAAGTAGCTGGATGAAGATAAGGTGCAAGAGCGGCCCTGCAGTCAACGGGCTCAGCCCGTAACTCATACGAAAAACAGAACAGGCAGCAATAAACAACACCAAGGCAATGCTGTACCTGTTAATTATGCTGCGGCATCAAGCTGGAAGTGCGAAAAAAGATATGGAGATGAAGGCATGGATCCAGGGATCCGTCGAAAAGTAGTTCTGTTAAGCTGGATGCATCACTTGCGAGTGAGATGCGTGAATGGATTGTAGCGGTAAACGTGTCAACGGCCAAGCAGAACGCTCCAGGACCAACAGTGGACCAACAACGACAGCAACTTTTGGGCAAACTAGCTTTCAACAGGCACAGACCCAATGTCCCGACACAGGATTTCAAAACTGCAGTATTTCTACCGGCTAACAAGTGCAGTCAGCATTCTGAACGAGGATATCCTGCCCCAGTACTTGGAAGCCGTTGATAATCTTGAGGACCTGCAGTTCATAGTGTACTCTGCAGCTGTGGCTGTTATAAGAACGATGGGATTACGGACGTACCCACAAGGAAACGACAGAGGGCGCGTGCACCCCAACGCACAAAATCCCGCATGGATGATGCGGTTGGAGAGCCGAATAACCATACTACGGACCAAAATTGGTCGGTTAACACAGTACAAGAGGGGAAACCGATCAGCGAGTCAAGTTCGCAGAGCTCCGTGACCTCACTGAAACTAATATTACTGATGTCCTCGACACCCATGTACAGCGATTGAGTGTTCTTTTAAAACGGATGCGTTGGTATGGAGAAAGTTCGAAGCGGAAGGAGGAAAACCGAATTTTCAACATTAACCAAAGGGAGTTTTACAACCGCATCCGAAACAACAAAACAGACTACAACGACGAACTTCCGGAGATTAACGCAGTGACACAGTTTTGGGCTAATCTATGGGAGAATCCCGTTTAACATACCAGTGATGGGATGTGGTTGCAAGAGGAAAAGGATAGGAGTGATGGAATTGAAAGCAGGGTCGCCACCGTATTTACCGCCCAGGATTCAATGGGCATGTGGAGTACACGTCTTCACATTACTGACGGAGAAACGGTGTTAAGATCCTGGACATTCAGCATAAGAAGAGGATTTTTCCAAGCTGATACCTTAGCCTCGCAAAAACCTACCAATGGTTCGGCCTGACTTGGTGTCATGCCACTACTCAAAACTGGTGCTGAATTGATGTAAGGAAAATATAGGCAACTTCGTACCCAAGAACCTTAATCCTCCAAAAACCACGAAGTTGAGACCATTCGCAAAGTGTAGACCTATTATGAAGCAGGATTTACGCAAACATCCTAAGACAGTCATAACATATCAAGAATTGAAGAAAACACCAGTGAATGTACAAAAACTTGTCGATTCTAATGTTGTACAGAATCTCATGGAGAAAAGTAAGGACAACTTGAATAAAATAAACATAGCTCAATTTAGTTAGAAAAAAAATCAATACATTGGTTGAAAGACGGATACTTGACAGCTCGCTTTGTGTGTTGCAATTTTAACAGAATTAAAATTTCAACTAGAAAATGAGGAGAAATATTAGTAATTTCCATTAAGTTAATTGACTTGACATATACGCGTAATTCGTTTACAATGGGCAGACTTCTTCAGTGGCATGTACTAATACTCGACTGGATATTTAAATTTTAACTTGTGCCTCTCCGTAAAACCGACATAATGGAGTCTAAAAATATCGTTTGGGAACATCCATTAATTATGTCATGCAAACAAGTGACTTTTTAGTACAATTTTTACTTGTGCATCTCTCTAAAACCAAACGATAACAAACTGCTTGCCCGCGTAAAATTTTTGCGCTTATTTTGTCGCGAATGCATGACATTATTTCAACGTTGAAAATTGCATTTTAACGAATGAACATGCTAGTGTCATTTTAAAGGCGCCCATGGGTGAGATCAATCAATATCAAAAGAATCCCGTTTTGAAATAATTCAATTTATCATTTTCAATTCTGGAAGTGTGTTGCAGTGCGCTTTAACGCGTGAGAGAGAGATAAAGAGAGAGAGAGAGAGAGAGAGAGAGAGAGAGAGAGAGAGAGAGGGGGGGGCTATCGAACAAGTAGTGTTCCCAGAACTTGTTGATGAGAGTTTTTACGCCGTCGTGATGAAAGACGTCCTTCTCACGACTCTATCAAACGTTCCAGTGATTTTTCGTGGAAGTGCACAGGATTCTTCGGTTAACCCTTTCCTTTTTGACCTGAATGGGTTCAGCGCCAGGATTGCTTTAATTTAGGATCGCCAGTTTTTACACATTGAGAATGCATGTTAGTTCCCACCATTGCTTCTCTGTGTATTTTCGGCTGATCTGGAAATAATGGAGTGGCAACCTCGGACGGGCAAGCTAGTTTGATTTTAAAACGACCATGGGTGAGATCAATCTGATTATAAAGATATAAAAAATCCTGTTTTCAAATCATTCTAAATACATGCCTGGTTTGTAAATTTTCCATTTCCAAAATTGGAAATGTGTTGCAGTGAGTTAACCCAAACGATATCGGTAATGTTTATATACTGAGCTTATTGTATGTATGCATTCCGAGTAATTTCGAAATGGGCGTGACTCTTCAGACACTCTGAAATGGATTGCTGGATCTGCATGATTTCTTCCTATGATTTCTTGAAGGATAATTCTCTGGTTTTTTTTTTTCATTAGGGCGAATCTAACATTGAGAGATTCTCTCCGGGCTCACTCACTTTCATTCATTACAGCGCCATTATAACACTTTGAGGCATTCTTTAGTACAGATCGAAACACAACGGTGCTGGCTAACATGGCTAACACAAATAGTAGAATGAAAAACGTAAATGTGATTGGAATATGAATGAAAGAGAAAGTAGTCAAAGAGAGTCTCTTAATGTTCGATTCGACCTAATGAGAAAAAAAGCAGATAGTACCATAGTACCATTATCGGACAAAGGGTGTAGTAGTGTAAACACACCCACACACACACACGAAGGGGAGAAAGCGAGAGAGAAAAGGAGAGAGAGATAGATAGAGAGAGAGAGAGAGAGAGAGAGAGATACACTCCCGCTTAATTTTATTCAATTTTTGAGTATAATTGTATGCTATCTCTCTGTCTCTCACGGAAATGTTTATTAAATTTTCGTAAAAACTGGTTCTACTCAAAAATGGAGTTGAACCACTTTTTAACGAAAATTGTGTAACATTGCCGTGAGAGAAAAAGAGATAGTATACAATTGTACTCAAAAATTGAGTAAAATTAAGCGGGACTGTAAAGATAGATAAAGAGAGGGAGAGAAAGAAAAGAGAGAGGAGAGAGAGAGAAAGTGAGAGAGAGTGAGTGAAAGAGAGAGAGAGAGAGAAAGAGAGAGAGAGAGAGAGAGAGAGATCAGCTTTTAAAAGGATCATTGCACTTTAATTTTGACAGTCTTCACTCTGAAAGATGAC
The DNA here is from genome assembly GCA_034211315.2 of Aedes japonicus. Taxonomy (NCBI): domain Eukaryota; kingdom Metazoa; phylum Arthropoda; class Insecta; order Diptera; family Culicidae; genus Aedes; species Aedes japonicus. The sequence goes on along the minus strand of JASCZW010000014.1, from coordinate 698,937 downwards.
AAGTTAAAAGTGAGTTAAGATCAGTGCTATAAATAGTCATTTACAATGCGATTCATTTGCTGATAACTCATTCCAGAAGTTGAATTTCAAATTATCACTTATGATGAAATTTTTGTGCCTGGTGATTTTTATAAATTTGTCTCACAATGTATTGCTCTAACTATAAAGCCTAAGACGCGAGTCCGCAATATTGGAATATTCAAATGATAATCATCATTGTATATCATTTGAATATAACAGTGAATATTACACGTTCCATATACCAGGTAGGACAACACACCGTGAGCCGAAGTTGTAGAATTAGTTAAGAGCAACAATTTTATCATACACTATATTCATAAATTCAGTTTCTGAAACATGTTATCGGTAAATTTATCCAAATGGACGGAATAACTATTAACAGCACTGGTTAAGAAACTCAATTCAAATGAGATATAGTCCAGTAATCATTGTTTGCCGGTTAAATGTGTGAGTTCAAAACATTGGTTCTCCGTGTAATTACAGCTAATCAAGCAATACCGCAGAAGCAACCTCGGACGGTCGGACGGTTGCAGAATGTTTTCAAGTTTGACGTAAAAGTGAGCAGGACAGTGCCTAGTAAAATAAAATCTTAACTCTCGTTTGTTTAAGAACAATGCATACTCTGAAAGAAGACAAAAAAAATTTTATGCAGTGAAGTAAGAAGTGTTTTCAGGAAATAAAAATGTAATTTCAGAGCACTTCTTTAAAGTCGAAGCTGTAATATTGGAAGAATAGATTTATTAAGAATAGATTTTTCAGAAATTCCCAATACACAACATGTATTCTAAAAATCTTATTATTGGCTACCAAATTCAATAACTGTTTTTATACTCAGCCATTGAACTCAGGAATTCAACTTTTATGATTCGAGTGGTTATTATTTGCGCGCGCGTCAACAGTAGCGTCTCCAATCGACATTTACATTGCAGTAGGTGCCCTCTTGGACCCCCTTATAATTTGTACATCATTTTGAAGGGTATCAGTTGATGAATGAATTAACGTTAAGTTTAGCTGCTAATACCTGCCAACCTGTAATCTACACATCCTCGAAAATAGCACAAAAAATGCATTAAAACCGACGTAAATCCTTTAGATTAAGAGATAATGATTACTTGTCTTCTACAAGTGTATTTTTAAAACACCTAAAACGTTGTAGAACATTTTAAAAATGAGAAAATTCAAATAAAAAAGTTATGATAAAAAACAAGTTTTAAGGGGGTACATATTACGTTTTTCATTTCTTTTTCACCCTACAACTTCGTTCAGTTAAGAGATTTTTGTCTTCTACAAAGTTTCATGGAATAACCTAATCTACAATGTTCTAATACATGGTTATCGATTTGAACCCAGAAATAGAAAAATATTTTTTTTTTATCCAGGTGTATACACCCCTTAAATCAAATTTGTTAAATAAAGTACTAAAATGTAGAAACACTGTAGAAGACATCAATGGGGCACACCTGTTAATTTCACCGCAAATACCCATGTCTCCCTTTTTTTTATTTCGCCCCACTGTGTGCCAGTGGTGCTATTGCCTCCCATCCCAATAAGTCTGATATCAATTCCAGTCGGCGCCGTTGGGTTTTTTTTAGATGAAAAATCACTGATCACACCTTCCATCGGAAGGGAAGTATACCCGTTGATACCAATCCATGTGTTGATAAGTCTATAACCCACGAGGCTTAAAGTTACTTTAACACAGCACCAGCAAGGAACATTTCAGAAGTGAACGATTTACAACCCCTGTGAAGATTTAATTAAACTTGACAAAATTTTAAAGCTTTCGAATTAAGTCAAACAACCCTAAATAAATAAAGCTAATCCAAGAGTAATGAATTGATGAATCTGATCGGAGCTATGCTGGTATTTCACTCGTGTAAATCAACTCAGTGATGGTGTTGTGATTAAATTCACCCAATCCGATATATTTGACGGCATACATGAGGCAATTCTGATAATGCTAAACAAACGCCAGAAGCCGTTGTTTGCGTTTGCGACTTAGGCCCTCTAGAATGAACAATGTCGAAACGAAGTGCAATGAAGATTCACCGACAAAGCAGGCGGCTTGCTACCGCTCCAAGCAGGTACCGATGCTTTAACACAGCATGCGTGTGGTGCGCATCGGATCATCTTTGATCACATTGGTACCTGGCGCACACACACATATTCAAATTATATAACCACAAAAAAAACTCATTAATATCATGTACTTTCGTTTCCAATCTCGGCTCTTTTGCTAAAAATTGCAAACTTAACTGTGGGATATAAACTATTCTTAAATATGATCCTTTTTTTTTCGAACCACTCTGCACGCTTCTAGCGTGGAACGAAAAGCATCCAAAAAACGCTTTGTTAAGTGATTTATTTGAGCATATATATGCATCTTTTGTCTTATCAATAGTCATGGCTCTTAAATCAATGCTCAGTCATGGTCAGTTCGAATATAGACTCAATAGTTTATGATTTTCATATGATAATTCATCGTGTGGGCTAAGAATGGACTTGGGTTCAATGTATTCTTAGCTAAACATAACTGGGGATTAAATCATTTACCATCATTCCGCTTCGAGGTTTGCATTGGTGTTTTTTTTTCTGCATTATCGTTTCTCTTTTTACTAAGGATTAACAAAATTGCTGACTATTTAAAATTCTATTCATTCAAAGTCAGACATCAGGCGCCGAAGATCCAACAATAAACTCCCGAAAAAGGAAGCAAACCAGAAGAGAAAACTGCTAATTACGGCTATTTATGCTAGCGAAAATATCCTTATTCTGTTCTTTAAAACACTCTTGCAAGCCTTTATTTTTCCGCACCCCACTCTTATTGCATCGGATGTGTATGGCATCCATTAACATGGCTCAATACTCTGCAACACTTTACTGTTGTAACAGCCTGAAATAAAAGCGCTTTACTCACCATCTAACAACCATCATGTTGGCAGGCTTTTTTCGTTCCGCTGCCGTTTCTGTTTTTTTTAAACATTCCTATTTTTGTTTTTAAAAGCAAAAAAGGGCTGAACAATAAAAAAGGGAACACTATTTTATTATGTAAACCAATTTTCCCGCCTACTATCGCACCATTTGTTACAACAACGGACGGACGGAAGGTCGCAATGATGTGGCATGTTGGCGGAGGACGGGATGGTGGCAAACGAGAACAACAAGAAGCCATTTATGGGCCTCTCAACCCCGGTCCGGGCTCGGTTGCTCGGCTTGCTGCTGAATTTGGCCCGAGTGCGGAAAAGCATTAGGAGAAAAGCGCCGCGAAAAGCTGTTTGGCGCCACGGTATGCCCATTTCCAAAATAAAAGAACAAGTCGGCCGGCGTCGTCGTCGTCGTCGTCAGTGCGCTGATGTAATGTTTAGTGTAGGACAGAATGGAAGAGCCCCTTGGTAACAGCAACGAAACATTTGAATAATATCCGAATGGTGTACACAGCTTGTGTGACAGAGCAGACCTTGCTGCATATGGAAAAATAATCTAGCGATCATAGTAAGCGATCTCAGCCGATGTGTAGGAAGGTTGCCAGGTTTACACAAGTGGCTGTCACTTTGTGGGAAGACTTCAGCAGAAACTAGCCGACCGATATGCCACGAATTATCCCCTTATGTCCAGATCAGATATCATTCTTAACCAAACCAGGAATACCTAGCAATCTCATTTAGGTCTGAGTTTTTCGTTTTTTTTTCACTTTTGCATGTTGATTTTACCCAACAACGGCACAAAACGTATATTCCCTTTTTCCCATATAATTAGGACCAAGAAGTGCTATCAGAGGCTGGGAAGAAAACTTAAAAACAATAATACCTCACTGGGGATGTATGCAAAAGATAGCCGAGATAATTCATCAGAAGAACGCGAAAGGAGGAATGGAGGAAAAGGTTTGCTAAAAACGAAAGCAAAGCATAATCGGGACAATGCGGAAAGGCACTGCTGGAGAGCGTTGCCAGTAATTCTGGTTTTTAGTTTCCGTGCTAGACCCTCAGGCAGATTAAGAAAAAAACATTCTTTTTATTTCTACAGTAAATCTGTTTCGGGATAAGACAAGTAGTAATTTTCATTGAGTGTTGATAGAGATGTTTACGATAGCAATAAATCAAGCCTCAGAGAACCTGCAAAAACAGTTATATCTTTGATGTAGAAGGAGATGTTCGGTCATCGCCATGAGTAATGTTTGCTAGAATGAAAGTGTTGAAAGTGTTGAAAGTTCCGCCAGTGTACGGTAGATTAAAAATTGAACAGAAGTAATGAAAATTGAGCGAAAGGGCATGGGTAAACTAGAACTCGAACCAAGGACGTCACCCTTTGGCTAACATCTCACTGCGGGGTAGGTTGAGGCACAGACGAGTCTGCCACCTCAACAGGCAAAAGTAACGTGTTGGTACGCGCTCATGCTGTGTGATAGTTTCTAGCTTTAGTAGCTGTGTGACACATGGGAGAGGAACTCTCCCGTTAGAGATGACGAGAAAAAAAAACCTTAGTGATCTCAGATGTTGCGAATCAAAACAAACCCAAAAAGGAGAGACATATCCTACATATCCTTTGAAAACACCGCCGACATCGATTTATTAAAACTTCCCATACCCGATCAACTAAACATCATGCTGGCAACTCTGCCCGACAAGCGCAGTAAATAATAAACGAAACTTTCTAAGCAGTCCGCCCGAATCCTGCCAAGGCCCCGGCCAGACATCCGTGCGAACGAATGAGGAACAAAAATGCGACCATTGTGATCATGCTCATACTTTTCCGTTTTCCTTTTTTTTCTTTTTTTTTCTGCTCCACAGCCTCAATGTTTGGGAAGCAATCGCGGAAGAATGTTTTTTATCTTTGTGTATAATATGTATAACTCTCCGTCAAGATACCTCATATCGTTGATCGACACTTGGCCGAAGTGATTCAACCAAAAAAAAAGGTTGTCTTTGCTCATTCACATAGCAACCCGTTTGGGGCCCCCCGATCTGAAATTCGCCTGCGCCGCTCGATTTAATGGGGGGTTTTGCAAAGTAGGCTTTGCATTTTTGCTCTAGAACGTCTGCGTTGTCTTCTTTGGCTGAGTTTCGGAAGAAGACACGGGAGATGATCTAAGCAAACCGTTTTGGAAGACGCACTTTTTTTGCTCGTTTAGGAGTTGTTCCTACCTGGGTTTTACCGAGAATGGAATCAATCAGAGGACGAGGTAGGGGAAATTCTCGGAAGGGCGATCCTTTATGGAAACGGTAACGGTGCAGAAGGATAGTTTTTGGAAAAGGGAAATAGTGATTTTACTAAGGGATAACACAACAGAGCTTAGTGTTGTGTGAGCTGTTAGTATTTTTGCATTGATGATTTGCTCAATGTTGGATTTTTTTGTTAGTGACATTGCCATACTTTAGTACACACTTAGAAATTATGAATTTTACACGAGACCTAATTCATGTTTGTAAATAGTCCGGGAACGAAAAGTGTTCGGTTGAATTTATTTTCTCATCTCTTTCAACACATTCTTATGCGCTAAAGGACGCTTGCATGTGTCGGTCTCGGGGACAGAAATTTACACGAGTTTTTGGTAGTGTGTAGAAACTGACATTACAGTATACACCCGCATAAGCAAAAACGATTCGATATGCAATGAAAACTATATTTTTGAGGCACAGAACAAGAATTAGAACTAAACCTAGAACTAGATCCTTGAAACGGGCATCATGAAGGATTTTTATTTTTGCATTATGAGTAGCTGCATTTGTAAAATATCATTTTGCATTCCTCAACGTCATGTAATGTAAGCTATCATTATGAGTTGTTATGGTCTTGTAAATTTAAGAACAGACGCAAACTTCTGTCTAATGGGCCGCTCCTTGTATATGCATCCAAGAAGATTTAAATTTACATGATATTTTCTAATAGTGAAGCGACAATTTTATTCGCGAATATTACCATTTTACAAGGTAACCCAATTCAATCTATTTAGCATATTATTATTTGGCCTTTAAACCATCTGACATACTATTTAAACTATGCAGGAGATTGTTACTTTACACAGATAAAAATAATCAATATTAACAGACGCGTAAAATTTCCCGTCGTTTAATTATAAACCAGAAAGCGTGGACACCGAAATTTCATACTACAGACCTAATTTCAGTGATATCTGGTTTTAATTTACATGAAACAACCAATGAATTTAGGCAAAATCTGGCATTCGTTTTATGTGATTTTTTTTAAATCGTTTATTTCTAAGGCCGATAATCGATATTGTTACACAGATAAAAGAAACATGGAATTTTCTGCGTTATTTGATGCACATAAAGGGAATACTAGATTTGGCAGAAAATAATGGGATATTTTATATAAATTTAAGCCAGATAACGCCTGCATTAAGCACATGGAACATTGCACACATTGTTGTATGGTGCATCAAAAACTGCAACCAATTGCGTTGTTTACGCCTCCTCTGGCTTGAAATTTAACGAGGGAAAATTTTACGCGCTTTTTTTAAAACAATTATTTTTTTCTGTGTATGTAAAATGCATTACTTTTTTTTCACGATATTTAGGTTCGATTTTCATGTCGATTTTCAGTTCAATTTTCAGTTCGATTTTTTTATCGATTTTCAGAAAATGTTCTGATGTTCTGATAGATTTCTTGTTCGGTTTTCAGTGTAATTTTCTGATCTATTTTCTGATCGATCTTCAGAGCAATTTTATTATTAATTTTCTGATAGATTTTCTGTTCGATTTTCAGTTTGATTTTCAATTTTTATTTTTATTTCGATTATTGATTAAGAATCCCACAAACCGTTTATCGATTATTATTCTGTTTCTGTTTCGAATTTTAATGCCATTTTAATGATTTTCAAGATTTTCAGTTAGATGTTCATTTGTATTTACGGCTAAATTATACTATCGGTTTTCTGATCGATTTTTGTTTCGATTCCTATTTCAATTTCGATTTTCGTTTCGATCTTCATTTCGATTTTCGTTTCATGTTTTTGGAAGATTGAAAATTCAATTATAAGTTTATCGATAACTACTCTGTTTTAATGTAAACCCTTGTTTCCATTTTAATATCGATTTTCATTTCGTTTTTTTTATCGGTTTTATGATAAATTTTCTGTTTAATTTTCAGTTTGTCTTTCATTTCGATTGATCATTTAATTGACAGTTTTTCGATTATAATTCTGATTTCTATTTCGATTTAACGATCGATTTTCATTTCGGTTTTTTATCAGTTTTCTGTTCAACTTTTAGTTCGATTTTCTGTTCCATTTTCAACACGACTTTCAGTTTGATTTTCTGTAGGATCGGCAGATAGATTTTCAGTAGGATTTTCAAATCGATTCTCTGAACGGTTTCCTGTTTGACTTTCAGTTCGATTTTCAGTTCCATTTCCATTTCGATTAAAATCATGTAGATTTTCAGTTCAATTTTCTGCTCGAATTTCTGTTCAATTTTCTGTTCAGTTTTCTGTTCGATTTTTTTTATCGATTTTCAGAAAATGTTCTGATGTTCTGATAGACTTCCTGTTCGGTTTTCAATGTGATGTTTAAGTAAGATTTTCATTTCAGTTTTCAGTTCGAGTTTCAGATCGATTTTCTGTTCGAGTTTCTGTTAGGTTTTCACTTCGATTTTCAATTTGATTTCAATTTTGATTTTCATAACGATTTTCGTTTCAATATTCGGTTCGATTCTCTTCAACATTTGGTTCCAGTTTCAATTCGATTTTTTGATGAACTTTCCCTTTCATTTTCTGTCCGGTTTTCTGTTCGATTTTCTGCTAGAGTTTCTGTTGGAAAATTCCTTATTTTTTGTTACGTTTTAGGTTCCTTTTTCATTACTTATTTCAGTTGGCTTTTTCGATTAGCATTTCGGTTTTTATTTCGCTTTCATTTGGATTTTTATTTCGAGTTTCAGTGTGATTTTCTCTTTTTTTCCTCTCCGATTTTCATATCAATTTTAAATTAGATTTTCTGATCGATTCTCATGTGGATTTCCTATTCAAGTGTCTGCTCGTGATTCTGCTCAATTCTCTTTAATGTTCTGTCCGATTTTCAATTTGATTTACAGTCCAATTTTCAGTTTATTTTACAGTTTGATTTTCTAGTCGGTTTTCTGTTTGATTCTCCGTTAGAGTTTAGGTTTGAGTTTCAAAACGTTTATCTGTTCAATTTTCTGTTTGATTTTTATTTTGATTTCGATTTTTCGTTCAGTAAACTACTAGAGTTTCTGTTCAATTCTCTCCGATTCTGTTCAATTCTTTACGATTTTCTTCGACTCTCTTGAATTCTCTTCGATAGCGTTCGATTATCTTCGATTCTCTCCTATTTTCTGTTCGATTTTTGGTTTGATTCACGGTTCGATTTTCTTGTCGATTTTTTGATAGATTTTTTGTTCAATTTTCTGTTAAATTTTCTGTTAAACTCTCAGTTTGATTTTCAGTAGGATCAACAGTTAGATTTTCTGTTAAATTTTCTGTTCGAGATTCTGTTCGATTTTCTGTTCGATTATTTGTTCGATTTTCTATTCGATTTTCTGTTTGATTTTCACTTCGATTTTCAATTTGATTTAAATTTTGATTTTCATATCGATTTTCTGTTTTTGTTACTGTTCGATTTTCTGTTATTGGATCTTCAATATTCGGTTCGATTTACATTTCGACTTTTGGTTCCATTTTCAATTCGATTTTTTGTTAAATTTTCCCTTCGATTTTCTGTTCAAAAATTCCTCATTTTTTTGTTCGATTTTTGGTTCCATTTTCATTTCTCACTTAGTTCAATTTTTCGATTAACATTTCGGTTTTTATTTCGCTTTCATTAGGATTTTTAATTTTCTGATCGATTCTCATTTGGATTTCCTATTTAAGTGTCTGCTCGGGATTGTGCACAATTATCTTCTATTTTATGTTTGATTTTCAGTTCGATTTTCCGATCGATTTTCAGTTTATTATACATTTTGATTTTCTGTTCGATTTTCTGTTAGATTTTCTATTCGAGTTTTAGTTCGAGTTTCAAATCGTATATCTGTTAGATTTGCTCTTTGATTTTCATTTCGATTTGCATTTCGATTTTTTGTTCAGTTAACTGCTAGAGTTTCTGTTCAACTCTCTCCAATTCTCTTCAATTATTTACGATTTTCTTCGACTCTCTTGAACTCTCTTCGATTCTCTTGGATTCTCTTCGATTCTCTTCGATTCTTTTCGACTCTCTTCGATTCTCTTCGATTATCTTCTATTTTTACTTTGATTCTCGGTTCGATTTTCTGGTCGATTTTGTGTTCGTTTTTCTGTTCAATTTTTTGTTCGAATTTCTGTTAGATTTTCTAATATATTTTTTGTTCGATATTCCGTTCGATTCGATATTCCGTTCGATAGATTTTTTGATAGATTCTCTATTCAATTTTCTGTTAAATTTTCTGTTAGATAGAGTCAACAGTTAGATTTTCTGTTGAATTGACTGTTAGATTTTCTGTTAAATTTTCTGTTCGATTTTCTGTTAAGTTTTCTGTTCGATTTTCAGTTTGATTTTTGGTTCGATTTTCTGTTAGATTTTCTGTTCGATTTTCTGTTCTATTTTCTGTTCGATTTTTTTTTTGGTTTTCTGTTATCTGGTTCTGGTTGTCGTGGTTCTGTTCTGGTTGTCTAATATAATTTTTGTTCGCTTTCTGTTCGATTTTCTGTTCAGTAAGTAAGTGAGGTACCGAATACTCGATTACACGACAGCTGTCCATTTCTCGGTCCCTGTAGTCACTTTTAGGAACTAAACCGCAGACGGGTGACCACAGCTTTCTGACAAGTAGCATGGAGACATAAGGATAGTATAACTTAGACACAATGGCAGGGAATTTACTAAAGTGGAGGGGAGTGGGGGTGATGACACTACACTCTTAGATCGGACAAACAAAGGAAATCGTAAATCGCTTGCATGTAGGGAAGATCACGCATTCCCAAAACTCTCTGACCTCTCGGAAGGGCTGTCTACCTAGGGCCACTAGGGTATCCAAAAGTCGTGCTCTGGAGGCATCATCATCCGGTCAATGCCAAACTGCGTGAGCGATGTGATCATAACCGATTTCGCAACTATATAAATTGCTACTAACCATGTTAATTCTGTAAAGATGTGCGTCTAGCGAGTCTTTGAAACCCCGACTTACATCCAGAGCTTTGAACGACGATCTAGACGAAATATTTGGAATAACAACCGCCCAAGAGAATTACTTGTCCACTCGTTTTGACAATTTTGAAGAGAACTATGACGTACTAATGGGAGGAAACATTCACCATGTGAAATTCTTCTTACAAAAATCTCGCCTTTGCACCCACCTTTGCTAGAGAGTCCGCCTTCTCATTGCCTGGAATTGAGCAATGTGGTAATCCTAAATGATCTTTCGACCAACGCAATCATCTGCTACCTTATTTTTGAAAGAAAGTAAGTTGAGTGCCTTACTGTTTTCATCGACCGGATGGCCTCAATAGAACTGAGACTATCCGAGAAGATGAAATAATGGTCTATGGGCATGCCGGAAATTATCCCCAATGCGAAATAGATTGCTGCCAGCTCAGCAACATATACGGAACAAGGTTCCTGAAGTTTCCGGAAGGTAGATGCGAAATTAGTGGATCCATCGATGCGCGACCCATCAGTGAAAATTCTTCTATTGCAGTTGACATGTTGGTACTTTTTAATGAAAATATGGGGAATTGAAATGGGTCGAAGTTCATATGGATCTCCTTGAATATCCTGTCTCATCGAGAGATCATACTCAATACAGGAACTGTGATAAGTGAAGCGTACACTAGGAGAATTATAGCATAGAAGACTAATATCGGACGACATAAAGTCAATATAGATTCGCAAGAATCTAGACTGGTTACTCAATTCGAGCATTTCTTCGAAGTTTTCAATCACAACGTTATTACTGATTCTACACTTGATTAGTATTCTAGATTAGAGCTTCCAGAAGCGGTTTTGTCTGGGTTTTACATTTGCCCGAACCTCCAGGCTCATATTATGCGTTGAATGCATACAACCAAGGTGTCCAGAGGATGCAAAAAGAGACATATTCGAGAACTGAAACAATAGTTGTTTTTTTAAAGTGTCATGAGGTCCTCCGGGTAAGCACCCACCATGTCCCGGAAATTGTTCTTAGAACATAGATCCTTTGTTGACATTTCTGTTTTAAATACGCAATGTGAGTACTCCAAGTGCATTTTGAATCAAACATGACTCCAAGATATTTGAAGGTCAAAGATTGGGTAATGTCTCTGTCCAACAACTTTTTTTTATGTGCATTAGATAGCGCAGAAAAATTCTATGTTTCTTTCAAATTGTGTATAGTTGTCAACTATTAGGCAATTGTCATAATAATAATGAAAATGGTCATCAACGATAAGGGAAATTATCCATGGGTCGGCACACTCTTATAATTGTCCGCGTTACGAAAAATTCTAACAGAACAGTTTTTCTTCTTCCACCCAGCCTGTCAATAAACATGCAGATGTTGTTGTTTCATAATCACCGGCGATGATGCTCCAGGTCGGTCGAGAAGTAGGCATTGAAGCGAAGCAGCGATAATAACAAACGAGAAGCAGGCCATGCCTGGCAGATAAACACCGACGCCGAAAGGAAGATTTGAAATTGGAAACCGATTTTCTTATCGCCGGATCAGTGCATGGGCTGCGTTTTGTCCGCGGGGATCTAGAACCAGTCGAGAGAGATAGAGAGAGAGGCGACCCGTCAAACCGAGCAGATAACAATCGACGACAAAGTCGGTGGAATCTTGGTGAAGAAGAAGAAGAATAAAAGTGAAAGTCTCAACGGCTTATCTCCGATTATGTTCTCCGCCCTGACGGTAAGAGTAAACCCTATTTACTTACCGTATTTCCGTCAATGCATTTACGGGATCAATGGATATGTCTTAGAAAAGAAAATAATGTTTTTTTTTGCTTGCTAGCTGCTTTTTTCTACAAAATATGTTTTTTTTTCTCTTTTAGTATAAACCAGTACAATCTGCTTTCTTTTTTCCAACGACAAATGTGTGCTCTGTTCCATGACATCCAGCACGGAGTGTGGTTAAAAGAATTTGATGAAAACGCGTTACATTGGGTTACGAAAATAGTTTGCCAATGACAAAAGAAGAACTTAAACTTCAATCACTGTGGCGAGTTGTGGTTCTAATTTTACTGATTTGATCTAGCGGCGTCTGCCTGCTTAATCGGCTAAGAAAGGCGATGACCGTCTCCTTCATCCACGATTTTTTTACAATGTTATTTGATAGCATCTTATGGGTGTGATTCTTGTGTAAACTTTATTGAGATAGAGGGCTATGGTTCCCTATATATGCCCTTATGAGGTCCTATGTATATGTTTATCCGGTATATAATATGTTTCACTTTAAAATTCGGGTACTCCTAACAGCTACAAATGTTAATACAATAGATGGCAGGTACGTTTTCAAATAATGGCTCCCTTTTTTCCGTGCGTATTTTTCTTTTAACGCTCTTGAATTTGCTTCCGTGTGTATTGAGAAAACGAGCGCGAGGCATACTTTGATTAATTTAGTAAATGCTATTTAGTTCGGTTACTTTCAATGGGTTATACAACTGGATGAGGAATGACAGTGACCTCATATAGGAGATCGCTTCTTTTTTTCGCTTCCGAGGCAGACGCTTTGAAACCTATGGTTGTTCTATTGTTGTTGGTGTTCATAAAATTAAATACACATTTGAGTTTGCATTGCTAAGTTCACCAAGTTTGGCGTTTCTGGAAAATAAAAAAAAACGGGACAAATTTTAATTTTTCCCAATCATTTTGCTAACAATCCATTTTCTTTTTTTTTCATTTTCAGTGCTGACACGCGTTCCAAATTTCCAAATTTTATCTGAGGTAAGTTCAATGTTTTATTTATTTTACTCTTTTACTTCAGGCTTTATGTGTGCGACTCACTGATTTTATTTATTTTTTTACCATTCTGCCTAGCATCTTAAACACTACAAAAAGCGAGGCTTCGCCTTGTTTCATTCTTGTTGACTAATCACGTTACGTTGCTGCTGGTTAATAGCATTAATAGTTTGCTCTTACATTACAAAATATTTCCAATCTCCTGATACTTCTTTTTTTACTGTTGACTTTCCTACTGCTCTAATAAACTATGTTCATCTTTTTTTGTTACGACTGTTTTTGACTGATTTACGATTTGCATGATACTAGTTATCTATGTAAGAAGTAAGTGTTTTGAATACATGGAAAAGCTCTCTTGAAAAGCTGTTTCCTAGCAAGGTTTCGTTATCGTTATTTTACATGGAAAGTGTCATCCAATGGAAGAGGGTTTCAATTTTAAGTATGGTTGATCTTATGATTACATTGTGAATTCTCTCATTCTGAGTGAAGTGTCGAAGGTAACAGCGAACAAACATGCGTGAGTTGAAACGTCGAATGACTTGAAATTTTAAATGTTAAAAATGCATAAGAATGTTTCCAGAACTTTGACTGAAATAGTATCGATGTAAAATTTCACATACTTTTTGAAAAGAACATCCAGATCAACGAGCGAATAGGAGAGACAATAGACCATTTGACGAGTGGACAAAAGACAGGCGCTTTTTGCTGTTTTGATGATATTGATGCTTCCCGCAGCAGTTGGCTGCTTCCTGTCAAATTTCATTATTGAATGAAAAAAGCTGATCGAAAACGTTTCGAAACTTACTCTATACATCGTCGATTTTTTTCTCGTCCATTTGAAGAGAACACGAGCTGTCAACTAATCTCAAAATTGAGTTAGATTCAAAGGTCGTCCCACTGGAATCGAGCACAGTGACTTACAGTCAATTCACAGCAAAAGGTTATCGATTAAGTACGTTTGATCAATATTGCAACACATCCAAAACGTCAGTTTTACCGACTTGACATTTGGTTTTTTAAGAAGGCGAAGATTTATGTTGCTAAATTCAGAAGCTGCGCATTTTCTGTCAAACTAATTAATTTCGATTTGCAGCGGGGATCGACCCCGGTGTTATGGTTAACATCCGTACCTCTTACGCCAAAGTCACGAGTGCGAATCTCACTCCCGGACAAGTTACGAAAAACACCCAAAGAGGTGTTTCTGTGACGGGAGATGAACCTGCCCGAGGATGAAAATCACGATAATACAGAAACAAAAAAAAAAAAGATTTGCAGCGAATTAAAATGAGTTAATCAAGTCAGGTTGGGTTCAACTCAAATTTGTCGAACATGGAGTCACTCAAAAATGAGTAAACCCAGTTCAGATGAACAGTCAACATTGGGTTGAATCAGTGACTCATTTTTAAGGTTTAAAAACACGAGAGGAAAGACAAGGGTAGAAAGATAATGCAAGAGCAACATGGAAACCACATAGGCTTCCATAAGCATCTGTAAACAAAACTCTCTGTATGCTCGTTCATTCATACAATTCATGTAGGGAAAAGCTACGCCGTCTTCATGATTGTGTTCATTTATGTGAGCTTGCTTCGGGCGGAAAACGGGCCTAAAAATATTTATTTACAAAAGCGTGTGTGACGTTTTCACAAGTTGATCTTTTTTGAATTAAGGAGTGTATCGAAAAGTAGTTACAAAACATCTGATACGTAATTGAGCTTAGCCGATGCAAAACGGATTTTTTCTACACCGAATTTCAACATAATTTATGGTATTGAACAAGTGATAAAAACCATCAAAAGGATTAAATTTGCGAACAAGTGTTTTTTTTTAAGTTTTTTTAGACCTACCAAACAATCCTTGAGTTCTGATCTTGATATTCTAAATATTCAATAAGAAGATTACCGATGTCTTGACCGTATTTATTACTTGGAAAAGCTCCACGGATCATCATAACACTGTAATAGACATTTAACAGTATTTCTAGAATACCTACGGTACTCCAAACTATTCCTGAATACAGGTCTCGATGCTCTACATGATCAACAAGGCTATTTACGTAGTCTCCACCGTACTTATGAGTTGAAATAGCTCCACGGGAAACCATAACACTGTAATAGACATGTTACAGTATTTTAAGGTACTCCAATTTATCCTTGAGTGCAGATTTTGATGTTCTATATGACCAACAAGGCGGTTTACGATGTCTCCACTGTACGTATGGATTAGAAAAAGTTTCTGACATATCATTACTCCATTCATTGCACAATTATAGTCATATGACAGTATTCTCAGTATATCTACGGCATTCCAAACAATTCTTGAGTTCAGGTCTTCATGCTTTTTATAATCAAAAAGGGGATTAATGAGGTCTCCGTCGTACTTATGAGTTAGTAAAGCTCCATGGGACATCATAGAACAATTCTAGTCATATTACAGTATTCTAAGAATATCTACGGTACTCCAACCTATTCTTGAGTTCAGATCTTGATGTTGTGACACCAAACTCAAATAATAACTCAAGAACTAGAATATAATTGTGCAACGATTTCATCTAAAATCAAGAAAAGTTTGGAGTAGGTACTCTGAGAAAACTGTATTATGACTATAATTGTACTACGATGTCCCATGGAGCTTTATTAGCTCATAAGTATAATAGAGATCTCGTAAATCGCCTTTTTGATCATGCAAAACAATAAGATCTAAACTCAAGAACAGTTTGGAGTGCTGTAGATATTTTTGATCATGCAAAACACCACACACTAAGTTTTCTTCACTGATGTCGGTAAATTTGTATTGAGTTTTGAAACAGCTGAAAAAGTCAATAAACTATGAATCATCAGCACATGAAATGTAAGGAACAACTTAAAATGTTATACTTTTTTATCAATAGCTAGCGAATGCGAATGAAGCGTACCTGTACATTTTGAAAGAATTTATGTTTTCTTCAATTTTTAATAAATGTTTTTAAGTTTACCGAACTGTTCAGCTGTTTGAAATTTTACCGAACAGATTAAGTGTGCAAGACCTGAACTCAACAATGGTTCGGAGTACCGTAGATATTCTAAGTATACTGTTGAATTGTCTGCAACGGTGTTAATATGTTCTTGTACGTTTTACAGCTAAGTAGTAAGGTCAAAACTCACAAACCTCCTTGTCGTGACCATACCTATTCAATATTTCCCTTGTTAGAAGAGCAATTTTTGCAAAAGTTTGCAGAATAAAGTTCCCCTGTAACTCTAAACGCCGAATGTTGATAGCAAATTTGCTTCTCAATGTGACCCATTCGTATTCAACGTGTATTCTTATTACGTTTTGTTTACATCTCAAAAAGCCCGTTTGGGTTCGCTTCTTTTCGGTAGTACCGATTTTTGCTAAATGTGGCGGATTGCGCTTGAAGTGCGAAAGATAACTATGCACACTAGGCCAAAAAGATCAAAATGCATTCAACAATTGTAAAACGAGTGATTGAAAAGTACACTCAACCAAACTACCTTGGGATAATCATAAGCTGAACCTTATGAAATATAGAAGAGAGATAAGATTTTATTTTCATTATGTATGTTATGAAATGTTGATGTATTAGTATGAAATTCATTCAAGCACCTTATAAAATTCATACAAGTTTCGTGCGAGAAATTTTCATGAAATATGCAATATGTTTTTCGTCACAATTTTGATGTGAAAAACGCATACGGCAAATCTTATGATTATGCAGAAAGTGAATAATTATTGCAACGAGTAGATTTGCAATCTGTGGCACTGTGGAACTATCAACTGGGAAGATATCGATTGATGATTGTCACTGTTTCGTCATGAATTTTCGACTGAACAGCTGTGGGAGTCAATCATTAGATGGAGGATCAGAAATTTAGGTTTTAAATTGAACAGAGACCTCGTTGAACAGAATTTGAACTAGCTTTCAGATGTTCGAAATTCAGGAATCTTTCCAAAAGACCATTCCCTCCGATGTTTAGGGAACATCCCAGAAAATCAGGGACCTTTCCAGAAAATCAGGGAACTTCCCAGAAGTGCAGGCAACTTCCCTGAAGTTCAGGGTGTTTCCCAGAAATTCAGGGAATTTTCCACAAAGTCAAGGAAGCTTCACATAAGTTCAGTGAACTTCCGAAAACTTAAGTATTCTTTTCAGAAGTTCAAGCATTTATTAAGAAATTCAGGGAGCTTCCCAGAAGTTCAGAAAACTTATCAAAATGTTTTGGGTACTTCTCAGATTTTTTTAACGATTCTTAACAATACCGGTTTAAAATGATGCACAATACTGCCCTGGGATGCATAGTTGACGTAAGCGCCAAGCCGACCAAAATTCACTTTTTTGTTATTTTGCATTCTTTACCCTATAATACATTGCCTCCAAGTAAAAACAAAAAAAGTTTCTTCGAAAAATTGTGAGATAAATTGAAAAGAACGATTTGGCGTAACCACCATTTGGTCGCATGAAAGACGTCTCTCCAAATATCACATCACGGGTTGCTGTAAGCTAATGCATCAGGGAAAGCACATTAAAGATTACATACATACTTGCCATCATCTATCGACCTCTGGAAAACACCTGGCCGGTTCCTTACGATCATTGGGGATACTGTATCCCTCATACTGCCTTCATAAACATCTGGAGTTGAAAATGGAATAAAATTGATGGATTTTTATCCTTGTCGAGAAAGTGAAAAGGATGAGCCTGGAATTTTGATATACAATCAAAACCACATTAACAAATGGGTGTTGAAATTTACGTCATCATTTATTGTGCATGTTCCGAATGCTCACAGCTTTCCGAGTAATTAAAAGGCCGCCATAACACCATCTCGGCCTTCATTATGATCTTCAAAAGCTCTGCGTGCATGCGCGTAAGATTACAAAGCAAGACCATTCTGAAGGTTCCTTGGTTCAATTCCTGGTACGGTCCATGAAAATTTACAGGTAGGAATTTTGCTCGATTTCTTTGAGCATAGAGTATCGTTGTACCGGCTACACAATGATATGAATGCATAAACGGCAACTTTGGCATAGAAAGCTCTCAGTGAACAAATGTGGAAGTGCTAGGCGGTCGACTTTTTTCAGGCACGAGAGGGTATTCTGGTAGTATACATCATCGGCCACGTCCTGCAGACTATGTCTAACAAAAAAGGTATATTTTCAATCCCTTTCCGATCTTAATTCAATGGATTAGCTTCAGGTTCTAAAATGCATTACTTATTCTAATTCTATGTCCATCTATGCAGCGCATCTGTGCATGAACTGCGAGCTGATTTCTGTTTCTTCAAAACATTTAATAAACCAACAAAAACGATACTCCTTGATCATTATCATCAGCTTTAGCAGAGTGACCTGTCTGCCCAGCGTGAACATGTTCATGCCCCAGTTGGGAAAATTTAATGTTCAGGTCTCTCAACACCTTACAGTAGAAACTGTTACTGCAACATTATTGCTTTATTTTAACCAACGCTCATTCAAAGAGTCGAATATTTTCTGGATTGATAAGTCCTATGGTAGATATCGGCAAAATCAAATGGGAGCTTTACTGGCTGAAACTTTTCATTGGTATTTGTGAAGCTAATCGGCGAGAGCTCAATGAACGATATTTTATTCAGAACACAGCAGCTAGGTTGTTACGCCAAACTATGAGAATAAACGTTCAGTAATATGCCTGTTTATTCGCATAAGTTGGCGTATGCGTTTTAAAGATGATAAAAAAATTAATCTATTCTAATTATCTTGCAGGCCCACTTTTATTAATAAAACTTCATAAAATGAACAGAACATTTGGCCATTTGTGTTGGTATACATTGCATTTCAGCTTAAACTCGAAAAAATGCGTTTTCACAACAACCACACCGATGGTGGTTACGTCAACTATGCATCCCAGGGCAGAATAGATCCGGCATAAAACAGCGTTGTTTTTGCGTTTGGTCTAGAAAATAAATCCAAACCACGATTTGGAGCACCGGTGAAGATGCCCTAAGCGATCTTTGTAGTGATTGGAATCGTTCAAATGTGGAGAAAGCATCGACAAGAAAATAAAGTGCAGAAGAAGCAGAAGTGTGTGAAAAATATTGCAAAAATAAAAACTATTGAAAACGGTTTTTCAGGGATGGAAGTACGAGCGTGAGATTTTTCGATCATCTTGCATCTAGATTTGCACGGTAGTTCTGAGGCAGTCAGTTTTTGACTACATTCTGCGTATTTCAATGAACATCCTCCATACGTCAAAAATGCTTACTGTTTGATCCCAAAAAATGAATACTTTTAAGTCCTTTTTTATTCCAGTGTGATAGGGGAAAAAACAAGTCCGCCATCAAAGTGGAAATGTCAATTTGTTTTAGTTGACTGGCTTTGCCGAAAAAAAAATGAATAAAAAAAGGGTTCTTGCACGCCAAACCTGAATCCAGTATCATGGACAGGCTGCTAGGCACTAATTAGAACATTTAGATTGATTTATATCTATCTTCGCTTTTTCGGAAATTAAAACTTTCTCCTGCAAATCTAGACAAAATCGTCAAAAGGTCGAAAGGAACAATTGTAAACAATGACTTAAAACGTAAATTTCCTGGAAATGCCACGTTGCTTACATCTATATCTACTACCGATGGGAAGGTAATAACTCCTTCTATCTGTTGCTGGTGCTATTTTGATTGTGGGAGCAAGCAGATCCCAGAAAAATACGCAAGAGGTCATTGTTTACAAATGTTACTTTCGACCTTTTGACTATTTTGCCTAGAAATCATCAATCCCAGCAAAAGAAACATGTTCTTACCTTACACTCCCGTTTCATGTCACTCAGTGACTGAGTAGAATTTTGTTGCTTTATCTTTTTCTCTCACGGAAATGTTACTCAATTTTCGTAAATAAGTGGATCAACTCAATTCTTGAGTAGATCCCCTTTTTACAAAAATTGAGTAACATTTCTGTATGAGAAAAAAAAAAGAATACAATTCGACAAAGTTTTTTCATGTGGGGCCTAACTGACATACGTAAACAATGGCCTTTTCCGCGAATTTCTCGTCATCAACCACGGTCATCTCGAAGGAGAAGAGTTCATCTATTCGATGGAATTGGAGGCTTACGTGGGTAGCCTTTGTGCTACGAGAAATTTACGGAAGACGCCATTGTTCACGTTTGTCAGTTCGGTCCTAATAAAAAAACTTTGTCGAATTCTACTCTTCATTTCATTTCTTTATTTCATAAAGTGACTAGTTCCTACAAACAATCACATTTTAGAAATGCATAGTTTCTTCCCGCATCAACACGGTACAAACATCAAATGGATATAGGTACTGTGCACACACTTCCATCATCAAATCTTATTGTTTTGATGATGGCACGTATTTAGCAGTATCGTTCAAATTCAGAAAAATCTCACCGGATATTGTTGTTGATCTCCAGTCTTCATTTGGATGGCTTCCCTGTAAGGCTAAAGGATGCATTTATGTCTCTGCAGAAGTAGCACTCTGCTATTCGGCAAATATTTTCACATCATCCTTCTCGAAAGGAACAGCCCAAATACAATTAATATTTCGCGCAAAATGAAAATCATAGGTTAAAAAAAATCCGATAAAAAATTAAACTTGAAAAATCACAATCATTGCTCAACGAAAAAAAAAACTTCATAGCTCTCCATAGGTACACCATGTGCTGCGTGAGTGCCTCTGGAATTGTATGCCAGTCACTCACGAGCGCATGCGCCTTAGCTTCGTTTTTGCTTCTGACCAGCAAATGGCCGTTTTCTGCACTGCACTGGTTTTCTTTTTTCTTTCTTCAACTCTGCCAACAAACAAAATCGCTCGCTATGAGGCGACTCTATTTCGACTTCTAAACTGCTTATAATCATCAAGTCACTCGCGACAAAGCGGAAAAATCCTCAAATTTAATCATTTATGTCCCCGTGGCACAATACTAACGGCACTAACAAACACAACTAAGTTGCTTTTAACTCTTCCTCCGGGTGCGGGGGCGAAGCACAAAAAAACAAGAAAAAACGGGGAAAAAATACCGACCATCACAAATGTTTGGAACGAATCGATAAAATTCACTACATCTTACACAAAACACGTGGAAATTTAATGATTTCACTGTTCGCTTAGGTTGAATTTCGATTATATTTTTAATTTTATTTTCCGCGAAAAGGACGCAGCAAAAACAAAACACGTCAGCTGCAAAGCACGGCTTGCTGCGATCTCTTCTGCAAGCAAAGTGCCTACTTCGACGTCATAATTGCAGACGTCAGATTTACCGCGTTAATGTGTCGCACTCACCGGCTCCTACGAGTAATCAATCAATTATTACCGCATTGTGCAACGCCGAACGAAATAAACAAAAAATCCACCTCGAACAACAACAAAGCAAGCAAAACAAACCGAAACAATCAACGCAAAAGAGGCTGAAATTTAACCACGCAAACGGTGGTCCGGGGACTGAGGGGAAATCGAACAGAATTAGAACGACCGGAGAAAACAAATCAAGAGAAGGGAAATTTCGTATCGCTGTGCAGCAAACAGAACGGAAAAAAAATAATAACAAGCGGTCGATTCCGGTTTTTTTTTTAGTTCTTTGTTTGTATTTATGTTTATTTTCTGTTCTTTACCTTTCAATAAAAAAAAACCTTAAAAAATAGTCATTGAATGCGAATGATTCCACCATTCATTCTTAGATAACAGTTTTACAAATAAAAAAAAATTAAAACGATTTGCTTTTTCTTCATACTCCTATGTACACTTTTTCTTCCGTTCTTAAAAATATTCAAATGCTTTTTTTGCGAGTTGTAAACCGTGGCAATCATGAGCCGTGCCACATAACTGCCCAACAGTCTCCATGTAATAAAAAAAAAACAAAATCAACCATACTATTTACAAAGAATGTTGTATTTTTCAAAAAAAAAGAAGATTAATTTTTTTCACTCTAGTCTAGAACTATCATAGAAAACGCCATTTAAAGTAGAACTAACGCTTAACGAAACATAGTTGATCTAGCCGTAGTAGTAGTTGTATCCATCGTAAGGTTTATTCTAAAATGATAATAATGATCAGTGTTTTGTTGTTTTCTAGGCAAAAAAAAATATGTTTGCTTGTGTGTAGTAAATTTCTATTCTAGGCTTTAAGAAGTATGTTGTTTGTAATAGTATCCTACCTCTATAGTTTTTTTTCTTTTAATTTACATGCATTTTGCAGCAATCAAATATAACGTACTAATTTAAGTGTTTATTTTGTAAAGCGTTTGATTTTAGTGTATATATATAAAATAGGGCTCCATTCTGAAGCTATTTATATAATATGTAATCTTTTTCTTCATTTTTTTTTTTTGAAGTATCTATCAGTGATCTATAATAGTAGTTTGAAAATGACTTTTGCTTTGTTTTTCCCCTTGGAAGAGTAGTAGGTATTTTTATAGACAAAAACTATATATATATGAAAAAAAAAGAAGGATAATGTGTTATCAATGTCCACAAGTAGTGAGGTGTGACCGGGCAATGCGGAGAGTGTGGATGGGAATGAAATGTCAATTGGTTTGAAATAACTGTTCTGCGATTGTGATCTCTTATCGGGGTACTTACACAAACACGTCGTCCTTGGGATCGCCGTGTCGCTCTTACGAAAAAGAAAAAGAAAATCAGCGCACTGGGAGAGGCACACCAACTTGATTTTTTGACATAGAAAAAAAAAACACTCGCAACGTTTCGGTCCGTCTAACTTTTCGCACTTCTTCATTCCAGCTCTCACCGAATTCTCGCCCAACTCTCTGCACTGCGCCGAACTATTTACCGTTAATGGATTGTACAAACAATAGTCCTTAAAAAAAGTTTCTCAACGTATCGATCTAAACCTAATAGAAAACATGTTCTCTCGCTCACTCACTCTCTCTCTCTCGATTATTCCCACGGAATCGCATCTCAGTCCCTCGCTCTTTCTAACTCTTACGACGTCCGAACGAAATATTTCCTATCTCCTATTCGCGTATTGGCACCATGTCGTGCGCTTAAGCACACGATTTGAAATCACATTGGTTTTCATCTCTCCTTACCCCGGACTTGGCCGACTTGCTTAATCCATGACGCGCCGGTGCGAATGAAGCGACGTCCGCAGTTGTCGAACACGGGCGTACAATCGCTGCTGCTGCTTGCGAAGGGCGTTGAGCTGCTCCTGTTCCCGGTTCAGCCGGGTGCAGAGAGTAGCTGCCTCGCGGAGAATGTTAACCTTTGGTGCACGCTCCTTATCCCGCAGGTTCGGGATCTGCCGTTTCAGCTCCTCGAAGAGATTTTTCAGCCCAATTCGTCGCTGGCGTTCCATATCGTTGTGTAAGTTCCGCTTCTCGAGGGTTTCCAACTCTTCGGACGATTCGACCGAACGGGCGATCGACTTTCCGCCAGGGATCCGCTGCTTCTTGCTACGGTGCTGGTGGTGGCGGTTTTTGCCATTATTGCGATCGTCCTTGCTGGGTCGTTTGCGAGAGTTGGACGATCCGGAGCTGCCCGGCAGGGGGGTGTTTGCACCGGAAATGCTGGTTGACGACGCGGGGGTGAGATAGTTTGGCGAATATCCGTACGACTTGCCCGGACTGGACTGGGTGGTGCCGGCCGGGGTGGCGCTACTGTGCGATGCATATTCGTCATCCGAATGGCGACGGCGGTGATGATGATGATGCGCCGGAGCGGCCGTCTGGGACTGCTTACGTATCTTGTGTGCCACCCGGTTCTGCAGGGCGCGGCGATCGCGCGGTGTCGGATTGGTCGGTAGATTCTTTTCGCCTATCGAGACGACGTCGATTTCTTCATCTGTGGAATGGGAGAAATGGAATGGGGGGGAAACAACTGATTAGTTTCAAGGCGAGGTTTGTGATTGGACACATATATGCGCACACATACACACGGGACTCGAGCAGCAATCATACGTCGGGGGACCCCGATTTCGCAACGCCGGACGCCACAACGTTATCAAAGAACTTCCCTTTTTTTTTTCATTATGTTATTTTTTTGTTGAGCTGCTACTAGGCAACGGAGAAGTTTGAAGGTGAAGAGCAGTGTTGCCAATGAAACCAATGTTAATCGAAAATTTGCCGAATGAATTCCCACCTATCTCAAATTAACATTGGCGGAGCTAGGAAGGGGCCTGCCCGAAGGATTTTTTTTCGTTTATACACAGAGACAAATTTGATAGTCAATTTTACCATTATTGGGGGTTAGGATGACTATTGCAGTAGAGTGCTTTTGAACCGACTATGATCGTGGTCAAAACGACCATTAAAAATAGTTGATCCAACATTTGCCATAATGTCGGAATAGTCCTTGCTACTATGATCATAGTCAAGAATACAATGAAGTGGTGAATTCGACCATTTTCATGGTTATTGTAACCATTATATGCGATAGTCATCTTGACCATGATTTAATTGTCGGTATAACGATAGAATTTTTTTCAGAGTAGGAATAATGACAAGAGCGACGAAAGAAGCGTGATTGTTGGTGGGGACAGGTTATTTTAATTGATCAATCAAAACAGGTTTAATCGAACAATTAGGTCTAATCCTGAGGGGTGAGACAGCTCTACTCTGAGTTGCGTTGATGCACCGAGTAACTCAATATACCTTAAAATCGAATCTATGTTCATCTGTTCTTATCGGTTGCCAGGATTTCGAAAAGTTTGACTTCCAATTTGTTTGAAAACATTGTGAATATTCTGCTTATGGCAATAGAAGATGGCACAGCGTTGTTTTAGAATTTTGTATATACGCAAACGTATTATTAAATACACGTTGATAAACGTTATATAATTTTGTATCTTTCTCAGAGGTTCCAGTTCATCCAAAATGTACTTGAGTTCAAAATTTTAGATCTACAGTTGAAACAGAAGCTTTTAGGGCTATGTAACGTTTCGATATATAATCAAACATATTGAATGAACCTTTTGAAAGGTAAACAGTTATTATTTGTTAACTTTATGATGTTCTAGGTCATCCAAACTGTCCTTTAGATCAGAACATAAGATCTACAGAAGTAACTATAGCTTTATGGGCCTTATAAAGTTACGCTATGTAGTCAAATATAGTCAGGGAATATTTGCGAACGTAAAAAATTACATCATGAGATAAACAGGGATGATCTAGGTCATCCAAACTGTTCTTCAATTCAGGACATATCTAGGGTTTTTTTTCATTAGGGCGAATCTACAATTGAGAGATTCTCTCCGGGCTCGCTCTCTTTCATTCATAAACCAATCACCTTTGCGTTTTTCATTCTACTATTTGTAGAGTATGCTAGCCAGCAATGTTGTGTTTTGATCTGTACTAAAGAATGCCTCGTAAGTTTTATAATGGCGCTGTAATGAATGAAAGAGAGCGAGCCCGGAAAGAATCTCTCAATTGTAGATTCGCCCTAATGAAAAAAAAACCTAGATATGATCTACAGTTGTAACAGTAGGTGTTTAATGTGTGCAAAGGGCCAATGTGGATTTAACAATAATGATTGAATAGTGTCCCAACATACATTATGCGACCATCTTGGGATATTCTAGGTACTTCAAACTGTCCCTACGTGGGTTTTTTGAGCTATATATGGTGACCATATGTATCCAAACATTCAATGAATCTTTTCGATGGTCAACTGTCATTATGCTATAACTTTGAGATGCTCTAGGTAATCCAAACCGCCCTGGAGTTCAAACCTTAGAATCTACGATAGTAACAGTAGTTTTTTGGTCCATGCAAAGTTACGTCACGTATGCAAGTATATTCAGTGAATATTTTCGAACGTCAAAATACACAAGAAGTCAATCTTGGGATGGTCTAGGTCATCCACACTGTCTTGGCAATCAGACCATAAGATTTACAGTTGTAACAAAAGTTTTACTGAGCTACGATGTGTATTGAAACATACTCATTAAATATTTTGGAAGAACAACAGACATTATGAGATGATCTTCGGATGTTTTATGTTATCCAAACTTTCCGAGAATTCAAAACTTAAAATCTACAGCTTTTTCGACTAAGCAAAGTAACAATATGTATTTGACCAAATTAAGTAAGTCTCTTAGAAAGTCAACTGATAAAATAAAATATCTTGGGATCTTGAGTGCAGGATATATCCGAAGCAATTTTCGATTAGGGCCTACATGCAAAATAGAAACAAAATATGTTTTCAATGCAATGCATAATTATTACATCTAAATCATGAGTTTTGACTTTTTTGTCCTGACTGTGCTTCAATTTAAATTATTAAGTATTGTTTTTGCAAAGGGCGTAGTTATTTCTTAATCAAAACAATTCACGCTGCGAATAGTACAGGGCGATACTTTTATTTCCAGTACTTGTAGGGCTAACATTGCAAATGGCGTAATCAAACATCCTAGTATAGACAGGCGAATATTAAAAATGTGCAAATTTCACTGAATGAAGAACGAATTTCCATCAGTATTATATATGAATCAGAAGCTAGCTTTGTTCTCTGTCTGTATGCTAGATTGTATTTGAATTTATTCGTTAATTTGTAAAATAATTTTTGAAATTCTACTTTCAATATTACAATCAACATTTCCCTTTTGTTTACATTCTGCATGTTCGCCCTAATCGCAAATTGCTCCGGATATAGTCGTAAAGTTAGCTTTATAATCTATGAAAGGTTGCGATATCGGGAGATGAACCAGCCCAGGACTGAAAATCTCGATAATAATGGAATTTTAAAAAAAAGTTACGATATGCTTTCAAACACATTCAGTGAAGCTTCTATATTCTCACTAGTCATTATAAGATTATCTCGGGATATTCAGGTTCATTAAAACTGACCTTGAGTTTAGAACTTATGATATTTTGGGTTATACAAAGCTGCGACATTCATTGAATATGGTTGAATGTACGGTTACAACTGTAGATCTTAAGTTCAGAACTCTTGGGCAGTTCCTAACAAAATATTTTTGAAAAAAGTGATTATAAATCAAAAATGACATGATGCTTTTCTGTAGTTTCGTCAATGGAAATTTAATTTGACTGTTTTACTCCTATACCGTTCGATTGGCCATGGGGTTCACTAGGTTTATTTGTATAGAAATATGAAAATTATTGAAAACCATGAAAGATGATGTAATATGGGACCACGTACATCGCATTCAAGCTAATCTAGAGTGCTGTGATCGATCAGCGCTCTGCATTTGACAAATTCAATTGAGGTAGAACCGGAACAGCGTTCGCCAGGGCATCTAGTTTTTTTGGTGTATATTTTTAGACTTTATATAGTGTGGCCAGATCGCTTAATTTGTTGACTATTATACAATAGGTACGAGTGATGTTTTAAACTTTTGTACAAGTGATTGTTTTAAAGTCACTATTTTTGGCGGTGCAAAAATAGTGACTTTAATGGCCATTTATCGAAAAATAGTGACTTTCGTGACTTTTAGATGCAAATAGTGATTTTTTAGTGACTATAGACTCAAAATAGTGAGGGTTATTCCGAGAGTCGGAGTGACGTTTGTCACTTGGTGAAGTGTGAAAAGTCATGTGACTCTTCTGGGTAAATCAAATGGAGGGTCACGTCACCGCTGGTGAGTTTTCTCACTTCACCAACTGACAAACGTCACTTCGACTCTCGGAATAACCCTCAGTGACCAAGTCACTAAAAAGTGACCTGCTACCAGCCCTGCGATATATGTACCAAGTTTTCATCCTATAAGATACAGTGGAGTGTGGAAAAAAAAGTGTGGGGAAGAGGGAATTGTAAGGTTTTTTCTCAGTTTAAGTTGTTTTTGTACTTTGCTCCCTTCAGAAATAGTTTGAACGAGTAACTATTTCTGAAAGAGTAAAGTGTGCCTCTTTCAGAAATAGTTACTCGTTCAAAGTATTTCTGAAGGAAGCAAAGCATAAAAACAACTTACACTGGGAAAAAAAAATACAATTCCGTAGAGATTATAAATAGTGTTTCATTTCAAATTAGAAATATATTGGGAAAAAAATCTGAGGGAGGGGAGTGGCTACAAAATTCTAAGGGGGCCTGGCCCCCTAGGTACCCGCAGTAGCTACGCCAATGCAAATTACTTGTTCACATAACTGCGCGCCCCTGAAATGTACCTTTGAAATCTTTCACCTTTCCGACACAATTCGGTTGACAACCCTGGCGGAGAACGCATCATATCCATACTCTGAACTGACCCGAGTCGGAAGAAAATATAAAACCCAAGTCATTGACCCACATCGGGGAGAGTGCAACATGCAAAGGCAAGTGGTTGACGCGCGGATCGGACCGGACCGGTTGCGGTTTTGTGGACATGGGCGGTGGCAACGGCAGCCAGCGGTGCATTCACACCGAGAGCAAACTGACGCGATCGTTCTCAGAGCAGGCCCGGCCAACCAAGCGTTGTGCTGTGTGAAGTGAAAGGTACCGAACCGGATTCCACAACGCCACAAAAGCACCCTGCCCTGGGCATGTGGCGTCCGTCATGCCCCCTTCCATTGGAGTATTCCGTGAAGTGGTGGGCAGCCATCAGAATATCTCTTTCAGCGCGGGGTGCACTGGGTCCGGGGGGTAGGAGGCGTGAAGCAAAGAATTCCATATCGGGAGGGCTGACGAACGGCGAATCAAGAAACCAAAACATATTCTCAAAGAAAAGAAGAAAAAAAATAATGAAAAAGCCAACATCAGCAGCAGGTGAAACCCAAACGGTCAGTGGATTTTCGTGCGATTGTTTCGTCGATTCCCGTCAGAAGGGGTACATATTTTAACACGAATTACTGCTGCCTCCAAAGTTTTCTATTTTGGTTCTTCCGCTTCATCACAACTGAGAGGAAAGCCGTCGTTTGCCATTTGCCCCAATTGATCAAAAATCGATCCCCTAGCAACCAGACAGCAAAGGCAGTAGGCGCGCTCTTTAGAAAGTAGTTCAACTTTTACTCGAAGTCGATGATCGCGACAAATAATAGCTCTCACTGCTTCGATCGAGTGGAAGGAAAAAAAAGTGAATATTAATAAATCAAGTCACACGCCGTCACGCGAATTTCACCGCCGCTCGATTTTGCTGCACTTTGGCTCTTTAAATCCCGTAGCAACGAATTCCAATCGAACAGAAACCAACCGACAGAGAGAGAGGTCAAAGGGGGGCGTCGTACGCACTATTCCCATACTCACGCACCACTCTCTAAAATACATAAAAACAAGGCCATCATCAAAAGTGGAAACATCGATTTGTTCTAATTCGACTGCCTTTGCCGGAACAAAATTGATAATAAAAAAGGGTTCTTGCAAGCCAAACCAGCATCAAGTATCATGACAGGCTACAAGGCAATTAATTAGATAATTTAGATTGATCTTTATTTATTGATACTATAACCGGAAATGAAAACTTTCTCCTGAAAATCATCAATCCCAGTAAGAAGAAACATGTTGTGTATTACGTCTAGTGCATCATTGAAGTTTGATTAAAGCTGAAAAGGGCCCCACTAAGATCGAGCTAAAGTTATATCTTTTGTTGTATACCCTCGGCGTTTTTTTTTGCATTCGCAAAACCCCCTTTCCCCACACTTCTCTACCCAGTCGTTTGCCCTGCTATAACCAAAAATATATTATAAGCAAAAGACGTGCCCCGGAGAAGCGGGCAGGGGGTAGCAGGCGCGAGCGGTTATATACATTTTCCGCCTAGCAACAGCGGAGCAAAATTCTGCTTCTTGCCTTTTTGGTCAAACATAGCTCACACACACACACACACGCACGCACACACGTCCGATGTCGGAGTGATTTCGGGTTGAGAGACGGAGAGAAAGAGCGAAGCCACCGGCTATTAACCCAAACACTACCAAAAAAGACTAGCGAAACAGCCGCCCGTCGCCGGATTACACAAGACACCGGGTCGGGTGCTGGGTTTTCGAGGGGGGGAGGCGCGCGGGGGCGATTATTCACGCGACTTCAATATTTCTAATGCCGGTCGGTCGGTTGATGATGATGCTGGCTGAATGCTGCCGGTCCAAAATTGTGTGTGGGAATTGATTTTTGCCATACTCGCAACCCAAGCAGCCTCCGAGAGCGGGAGAGCGCAAATACGAAAGTGAGAGAGCGAGCGTGACTAAGCAGGACGCAGCCAACTCTCGCCGACTAGTGGGAGCAAAAACTTGTTTTGGGCAAGCGGTGGCGGCGGCGGCGGCACCCCTTTTTCGCAGAATCCCTTTTCCGAGAACCGATGATGATGATGATGGTAAAATCCCAACCAAAACGGAACACGAACAAATATGTCAAGAATTTGCTGCCTCCGCTCCGGGCTCTCGCTCTCAGTGGCAGTAGGCGCCTTTTTTCTGTCGCAGTAGATCCGGCCCCGCCGTCCGTCAGTCGGGAGCATCCTACGGGAATGAGAGAATTTGTCGCGTTGCTGTCCACGTGACAGCAACGTGTGACTAATTTGAGAGAAGAGAAGAAGATGACTAAACTTCCTGGAGGCCGTCATTCCACGTGAGAAGATTAGTGTTGGGCATGTTGCGAAAGGCTGATAAAAAAAAAAGAGCCACCTCTGATTGATTGCGGCGCAGTTTAGCAGCACCGGTGCGGCAAATGTAAACACAGTTGTAGAAACTCGGTTCAGGTTTTTTTTTGTGTGTGTCTTTTGTCTTTTCTAGTTGGCGGCGACCGACCGGGTTAGGCTCTGTTTTAGTTAGTTACTTCTGTGAGAATATGTAAATTTTCGGTCGGTCGGTCTAGCAAGCAAGCAGCTGCTGTCACGCAATGACCGAAGTCAAGGCCGTGCCATGGCGGCTGTTTTTTTTTTCATTCTTGTAATTTAAATTTTTAATCGGCTTCACACCAACCACAACCGAGACGACTACAACGCGACGAATGTGTTTGCGTAGTAGGCTAACGAATACGAACGAGCTCGAAAGATACGTAGCACCGAAAAAAAAAAAAAAAGATCCAGCCTACTAAGATCCAAGATCCAAACGCCACGCGTAGACAGATTCACGCATTTTCGATTCGGTGTGCGTGAAGTGAAGATTTGCGCATTTTTCTTTGCGGCCACCAACCAGACAGCTTGTAATTTGTGCGTCTATTGTGCGTTCACCCGGTCGGTCTTAATTGGTCTCGGAGAGCCAGGGTCTTTAAATGGCTTGCAAGGCCTTCTGTGGGGCTGGCTGGCTGTCTGCTTGCGTCGCGAGGTGAATTTGCAAAAAATAAAAAACGATAAGAAGAAAAAGATTGCGTCATAAACGGCCAAAGGGGGTCTCTCTCTCTCTACCGCAGAAAGGCGAGCGTGAGAGATTGGTGTGCGACCTAGTTTTGGGCCTAATGCAGTGTGGCCAGCTGGAGAGTCGACCTCAACCTTTTCCTTGGAGGTTTTTCGACTGATTTCGAATACAAGTCTACTGACAATTTCTGTAAGAAATTTGGAATTTTAAGCAGAAATTCAATCACCGAGATTTGGTAGCCGGGTTTTGCCAATTTCGAACATGCCCTACCCAGTATCTCGTTCACCGTCTACCAGCGGACTTGGGCTGAAAAAAGAGGAGAGCGCACACAGCAGCCGCCCTTTTCTTGCCTGGGCGGAGGCCGATCCGATCGTTCAATGGTCGATTATAAAACCACAATCCCAGCAACATGAATGGCCAGCCGCCCCGGCCCCGTTCGAGAGTTCGAGCGGCAGCGAAGTGAAAGCTGTCTGGAGGTTAATTTTTATGCTCTCCATGACAGAGCCAGCTGTTTGCAGAATGCCATAAGAGTGCAATCATAAACAACGGCCCCCCTGGTGGTGGTAATTTCCCACCACCTTGCTCTTCGAGACACCGAGAAGTGACCTTGGAGGAAGCAACCGAAACAACCACATAGCTTCAATTTCCGGCTGGCATTGCGTCCGGTTGGAAATTGTTAACGACTCTTCCCACAGGCTGACGCAAAACCAGAACAGGTTTCCAGGTGAAGAACCCCTTTTCCCGAAAGAAAGGAAACGAAAAACGCCAACTGGTAATCAAGCGTCTGGGAAGATCTTTTGCAAACAACCGCGAGCGCAGGAATATGGGAATCACGGTTTTGTTCATTGAACCGGTCATGCAACAACTGCTACCGCCGAGTTCCGGAAGAACCGGAGATAAATTATGTGCGAAATTTGAGCGCAATTCTCACACAGCATTTCTTCGGGGGGGATTAATCACCTCAACTGTCGTCGGGAAGGGGTCCGCTTTTGTCGTCGTCGTCGTCCACAGACTCGTGACGCCTGGTGGCGGCCCTGCTTATCAACCCCTTTTCCCCGATTCATTGTAAGCCAGACGGTTGCACCGAGAGCAGGAATGCCATCGAACTTTCCCATTCCCGAAAAACTCATGTGTTCCTCCAGGAAGCAAGCAAGTGTCAGCATTCATCGTTGTCCAGGTTTGCTCGTGGTAATGCGCTTTTTGTTGTCTGCAACCCCCGGCCGAAAAAAAAACCGAAATCTTGGCGCTTCTAGAACGAAATCTGCAGCGCTGCCGCCACACGGCCCCCCAAGAACGGTGGGGGATGAGTCAGTCGAGACATGTTCCCGCTTCTGCCTCCCACCGATCACTGCTGCTGCTGACTCGCTCGTTCGCTCCCGGTCCCTGGCTGAATGCAGATGAATATGTACTACTATTGCGACGTTTTGTGAAATAACCAGTCACTACCACACACACATACAGAGAGACATGAGACACTCCACACCATTCCCTAGAAATGAACTAGGAAGTGAAAGCACTGCGTCAAATGCGGGAAGAAAAAAAAGTAACCGACCGGCGAAGGTCGAGCCAATCCTTGTGAGAGAGTATATAACTCCACCCATGTCCCAACATCATCCTCAGTCGCTCCCGGAAAACTCCCAAACCGCCGGGTAATGAACTTTACACCCAGTATATGACCTTGAGCACCCATCCTCCCGCATCCAGAGGTACGCATCTTTAATTAAAAACCCCCCATACCCCCCATCCGGAACCGCCCTCCTGATGGGACGAAGGACGCGAACTGGCAATGGAAAATTTTCCTCGAAAATTACAGAATTTGAGATTCCTTCGTTCGGACTTTTTTTTCATTTTCCAACTTTTCCCGCCAACGTAATGGGCGCCTGCTTCCATCTCTCGGTTCGCCCACCGACCCCTCCGCCGGCGCCCGGCGGAGAGAATTTCACAACGTGATGCGTGCGCATCCATTTTCGCTCCCCAGTCTCTGCTGTTGTGTGTACACGCTTGTAGTAGTAGTAGCAGTAGAAGTGGGTAGTTGTCGATGGACCGCGCCTAGTGACGTCATGACCCCCTCGGGAGACACGACCGACCGCCGACTGACTGTTAGCAGAGCAGAAGGGAAATATCGATTTTCCCGAAACCCCCTACCCCCCGCTCGAATTCCATTCCATAATGGGAAACATGTTCGTTCACGTTAAAGTCCTCTCACACCAGCGGGAGCAACACGGACAACAACCCTCGACTGAAGGCAGGCGGCAATGTCAAGCGAAGAACCGGAAGGAAATCAAAACCCGTTCATCTCCCTTCCAAGCATCATTCAATCTCTCTTACGCAAGTAAAAACAAAAGCGAAAAACTAGGAAAATTGGTACTCACCGGAATCAGACGGAGTTTGCACGCCAAGTTCGGCGGGGTTGTATAAAACTTTCGGCCGAGTGTAGCTGTGATCGCCAACGTGCGTTCCTTGGTATTCATACGACGACGACGAGGAGGACGATGATGAGGATGAGGAGGATGAGGAGGAGTTGAAAGATGACGACGAGGGAGGGCTCATTTCCTGGTGATGGGCATGGGTGTAGCCCCCGGGTATGCCGCCGCCTTTGCTACTGCTTCGACTACTGCTTCCGTTGGAGTCGGCATTGGAGTCGGTATCCGAGTCCAGATCCTCGCCATGACTGTCTTCACCGTCATCACCTTCGATCTCTTCCAAATCGTTTAGCAGATCCGTGAGGGAACCGATTTCGCCGGAGGAACTGGTCATACACGTCCGCAAACTGCCCGACTCCGTATCCTCGAGCTGTTCCTTCAGCATGTTGATGATTCGATGCGAGGATGGGTCGTCGTGGTGATTCTGATGGTGATTGTAGTGCCGAGAGCTGCTCGTCAAGCTCAACCGATTCGAACCGATGGTACAGGTGGCCAGATCGATGTTGTGCTTGAACTCCGGCGGATCTTCGTCTAAACTGAGTGGCGTGTCCGGTCGGGTGTGCATCGGTACGGTAGATTCCCGATCCCGCAGGAAATCCGACGTTGACACCGTGGGTATTCTGTTCATCTGATGCTGCTGTTGCTGCTTGTTGCGTGGATTGATTAAGAGTGACCGTCCGGCGGGTATCTGAGCTGTCTGTGTTTTGAATGTGGTTATTTTTGGTGTCATATTGGTGTTCAGAGCCGAGGTATTCGTAGGTGCTAGGATCGGTTTTTGTGTCGCGGCTACATTGCTATTCAGACTAGCGGCAGCCACGGCCGTTACGGTGTTGAATTTGTTGGTTACCGTCGATTGATCCTCGGCAGTGGTGGTTGGGTTCGGCGTTCCGTGGTTCGTTCCGCAGCCGAACTTGCCGGGATGGGACTGATCAACGCACGAGCCGGACCACATACAATCGTGATTGCGGATCTGTTGCTTGGGCGAGGCCTGCTGGTCCCAACCGATGCCAGAGAAGGTCATACCTCCGTAGGTCTGCTCGTATTCGTCCACACTGGTCAGAAATTCCGAAGTGGGCATATCTATCAGCTGGAAATCTTGTTCCCATTCGATGTCTGTATTGTTGGTATCTTCCCAGGTGGGCATCTCTTGCTTCAGGGAAATCATCTTGATATCGTCCCAATCGGAACCTTCCTGCTTAACTGAAAGCATTTTGATTTTTGTTTTTGCTTTTTCTGCAACTAACTTAACCTGTATAAGCGTCTAACTTCTTTTCCTTAATGTCTAAAACTGCTCGCAGCACTTCCTTTTAGGTTTCCTTATATCACAATCCGATGAATGTGTGCTACCTCCGTTCTTCGACGTAGGTAACAGCTAGCAAGCGTATGTGTCTGTAGAAGAGGAAAGAGAGCAAAGAAAGCAAAGATTACAATCGGGTCAACCGAAAATAACCACCACCCGTGGGTATTGATTTTTTCAATCCTCCCCGTCCCTCCCTGCCCCGCCCCCGAACCCAACGGTGATCTAATTTAAATAACGCTTCGCATTCCCCCGATTGCGGCAAACGGAAGTAGCCGGGTATGCCTCCACACATAAGTTAATAAAACACCCCCCGTTTCTCCAAGACGACACACTGCCTGCCTGCCATCGGAGACCCTGGTCAATTTCTCGTCTCGCGTTTTCGCTGCAACAAGACCTAAGTGACTCCTTCCGGTGCCGCTGTTGCTGGCTGAAATTGAATCCATCCCCGCCCGCGTCCGTGTTCCCCAGCCCACGCAGCTCGCGTTGAACAAGCCCGAAGAATTTTATCTTATCACATAACAGCGGCGGCGGCGGCGACGTCGACCACATGACGATCGGAACAACCAGGAATCGAAAATTAATTTGACCTTATTTTTCGACAACCTGGAGAGGACCGACCCGGCGTTATCGAAGCCGACCATGTGTCCACCTCTGGCACTCTCTCGCAACAGCTCCGCTTTATCTATTAATAAAAATCTACATTCTCAGCAGCGGGTCCGAAGAACGGGCAGGGGGGGGGGGGTCGGTTATTAAAGGACCGAAGAAGGCACAAGAAGGCACATGTGTGTAATTTAAAAGACTTCCCCCCATCGTGCAATGCACATACACTTGCGGGAGGAAATGTGAATGTTTATACCGGCTTTTTGCTGCTGCTTCTTCTTCTTCTTCTCCCCCCTTTTTTGCTGCCGTGATTTTCTACTCTACCGAGCTCGAATTGCTCCGTCGTGGCGGGCAGTGATGGCAGTAGGCGAGGTTTTCCTTTTTAATTCGCGGAGATTTCTCCAGAATATTGAATTAAGCCAAATTCGTTGGTGTTAAGTCTAGAAACGAATATATGTTTGATTTGAGTTCATCACCAATCTTGAACAATTAATTTTCCGGATTTAAATGGTTACCATTAGGTCTCTTAAGAAGATTTTAAGAGGACTCAATCGATATATTTCGCAAACTTATAAATTGAAAAGATGCATACAATTCTTCACACATATTTTTTTATACTTAGGCTGTGTTACAATTTGCGAAATAATTCTAATTTAAGTTTAACTTGAGAGACAGTCTGCCCTAGTAGCAGACTTAAGGGCATACGGGATCAAGTCCCTATCACTTCGAAGTTTTCTGAGCACAAACCTCAAATACTATGAGGATTTCAGGCGTGAAGTTTTCAAGAATCGTTTGTTCCACTGGAGCATCCATTGGTTAGCAAATTCAGCGTTGTTTGTGATTTTTAGTCTTAAGGATCGTGAAGTAATAATTAACCTAACCTATAAGTTTCACCTTAATCGATTATTTCCCATCTGTCAAGTTTAAGGTGAAACTGGAGGAAGTCTTTTTTCTATATATGATTTATAGGTTAGGTTACTTACCACTTCACGATTTTTGAGACTAAAAATCACAAACAACTATCAAATTGCTAACCGATGGATGCTCCAGTGCAGTGGAGCAAACGATTCTTGAAAATTTCACGCCTTAAGTCCTAATAGTATTTGAGGTTTGTGCACAGAAAACTTCGAAGTGATAGGAACTTGTATGTCATTAAGTGAAAATTAAAATTAATCAACGAATTGGAACACAGCCTTAGTTTTGAGTTTTGCTCCGGAATTTAGAATTGTTCCGTTGTATTTTTTCCTATCTTTTATCTCTGTTTCGCAAACTAACCTCGCAATTTCAAATGGATAAATCTCTATTGTTAGTCAACGAGCATCGAATAGAACTCAATCAGATTGTTCACAGCAAATAAGTATACAAACTGATGTGATTAAATATTCAATATCTAGTACAGATTCTATGTTATATCAATTTTAAATATTTAAAAAATGGCTGCCGTCGAGAATGCTTCAGCGTAAGCCCTTTAACGGTCCATTTATTGATATTTTTTTAACAAGGAAACACCCCCAAACAATCATTAGTAAACTCGAGTAAATTCATTTAAAATTCTACTAGAAAAGGCTTATCCTTTGACAGATAGGCCTACTTCGTCTGCGAATAATAGACTTCTTCAGTATTGAATGCTTGACTTATGAAAACTTATATCAACATTTTGTTGGAGACTCCGATCCTGCGCACAATTGAATGTTTCATCTCCAAAATTTACTGAGAATACAACAGTAAAACAAATCTACTAACTGGGAAAGAATCTGAATTATTTCGCACGGATCTGGGAAAACTGATAAACCAAAATCCAAAATTCAAGTCTTTCACCTAAAAAAAAAATTGATTAACCAAAATCCAAAATTCAAGTCTTTCACTCTGAAAAAAAATTAGATTATAATTAGAAAACTAGGAAAATTTGAATTAACACTTCGCTTGACGTGTCGCAGACGAAAAAGGGCCAACCTGTGGAAGAATAAGCCTTTGCTGGTGAAATTTTAAAAGCATTTGCTAGCGTAAAATTGGCTGAGAGTAAAATAATAAAAGAAGTCGGCTAACTGGTAGAGAATCTGAATCATTTCGAACTGATCTGAGAAAATTGATTGACCAAAATCCAAAATTCAAGTCTTTCAACTTGAAAAAAAAAATTGGATTATAGTTGGAAAGCTAGGAAAATTTGAATTAACACTTCACTTGACGTATCGTAAATAGGCCTATCTGTCAAGGAATAATCCTTTGCTAGTTGAATTTAAGGGCAGTTGCTCGCGTTTACTAATGATAGTTTAAAAGAGTTTTTATTTTTTTTTAAGAGAGTTGAATTTCTACGATCGTTGATTAACTGATTCATCAAATGGATAATTTAACTGCCGTTAATTTTGTAATCTTTTTTTACTCCCAACAGCTAAACAGTGGGCCTCCTGACAGTTTTAATATGTTTGTCATATTACAAATATGCCAAAAATATAAATGTTGCTAATATAAATACTGGTTTAGTATTTTCCTGCTGATGCTTCTAACTACTGGTTGTGTAAGCGTTAGTATAGAATAGAATAAAAAGTGATCAAGTGAGTTAATTTAAATTCTCCTAGTTTTCTAATTCGCATTCAAGTCGGTTTTCTCTGAAAATCGATGAAATCTCTATCAAAATTGAATCAAATTCAACGTTGAGTTGTTACTTATCTTTTGTATTTCGTTGTAAATTGTTTTTAAGTCTAAAAAATCAGTTAAAAAAATTCCGAGAACTTACTCTGAAAAAATATTTCACTTACCTACTACTGGAAAGACAAGTAGATATTTTCCAATACAGAAAATAAGTGACTTTTACATGAAAATCACATAGAAAAAGAAATTCTACTTGACTTATCATTTACATTCCACTGGACACATAAGATTCACTTGATTTTGCAAGGCATTTTTCACTTCCTGAATCACATGAAAGTTAAGTGAATTTCTAGTGGATAATTTCCACTGATTGTGATTTTCGAACTGTTTGAATAGCCATTCAGATCTATTAAAAAAAAATCTTTCAGCTTCTTAATTCGGTTCTTCTTAACTTTAGCGTAAAAAATGAAGAAGAATTTTTTGATCAAAATTCAATAATTTATGTACCGTTGACGATCAGAACAGTTTGCAAACCTAAGAATGAAATATTGTCAAAGATTGTTATTCCTTCTCTATAAAATGACAAACTGCGACTTACTTTTCCTCTTCTTTAATTAAGAAAATAAAGTCCGATTCCTATGAAATAACCCATTTTTCTGAACTAATTTCAACAAGAAAAACTCCACTGGCCACCCTGACTGCAGCCGTGCTGACTAAGCGATCGCTCGTGAGGTTTGAATGAAATTAAATCTTGTGGTCTCTCTCGCTACTCTACAACCCCCCCATCTCGCCACCTTGTCCCGCCGTCCGTTCCCTCGCCCACATTCGCCTTATTATAATAGTACGACGCTACGAAGGCTGCAATCAAAAGATTATACCATTATCATTATGAGCGATGCTGCGGCTGCGGCTGCTGTTGCCGGCCGACTACTGCTTTCTCGCTCCCATACTCACTCGCCCATCATCACACCGCTTCGCTTCTTGATAAGCTGCCAGCCAGGCAAGCAACGAGTCTCTCATGGCTAGTCAGCAGATAGTAGCCCCCCGATTCATTCATTGATTGCAGCCGGAGGCTACTCCGATGCACATTCCATTTCATCAATTAGCTACATGCAGCGAAAGTAGGCCGTGTCAAATAGATAGGCGCTATTTTTTTTTTACCCCCCCATTCCCACCAAATTATATAACACCGATAGGGGGCAGATAGAGGTGCTGTGGGTTCGGAGAGCAGCTCGGATCTCACCCGGCCCTAACAGCCTCCGTCCGGTTCGTCGGGCGGCAGAGAAGAACGAATCCGTCCTACTCTCTAGGCATGCGTTGGATCCCGAGATGGGAAAAGCAGCCGCCTGAGACGACGCCTCCGCCCTTAACAAGAGCGAAGAACCGGCACCACCGCCCTCAGCCCACCTTCATTCACTACCATCGGCAGTCGTTGGTGGCGGCAAAACTCGATTCCTCAGATACGCCATATGGTACCGAAAAAACGAGTTCAAGTCCCAGAGGTCCAACCTCAGAGAATCAAGAAAAAATTAACACCCTTCCCGGATTTTCCGTGGACTTACCCTTCTTGTCCTCAGCACTGCTTATCCTTCTGCCTGCTGACTAATAGACGGTTCTCAACACACCGACACTGAGTGTGGTTTTTTTTAGTGTAGCTACTGACTACTACTGCTTGGTGGCTTTCTTAAAGATCGCAAATCCTCGTCCGCCTTCACTTCGAGCCGTCACTGTTGTGCGTGGGGAAAAAGGGCGGTTCCGGAGGAGATTTGCGCACAGAGTTTTCACTGGGGGGGCTAGAACTTAAAACACTGGGAAACTCCGGGTAGTCACTTGATTCGACTGCCAGAGGAGGACGATCGTATTATTGTACAGTTAGAACTACCGTTGTTTGTCGATATTCGAGCTTTTGTTCGAACTTGCCTTTCTGCTCCACAATCCGGCGAACGGCGTCGTAGTGGTGGTAGTAGGCTATTGTTCTTTTGTATCACTGGTGATAGAAAGTTTTTGTTGTGAGCCAACTGCGATTTCTTCGTCTTGATTTTTTTCCCCTTTGCACAAACACTGCAACTGATCGTTCTCTTCGGTGTCCTGGTAATAGTCGTAACTCTCGAGAATGATCTACTACTGTGCGATGGTTTTCTTACCGGCATGACACTCTCGCCAAAACCAGCTACTATTTGGACCTCCTCGCGCGCCCTTCTGTAATTCGCTTGTTTTGCCCTGAACGCTTTTGCACTGTTCGGTGTTTTTTTTTCTCCCTTCAAATCAAAGTAAACACTATTTTATTCTCGCTTCTATTGATCTCGAACAATAGACTTCGCACTGGACAAGGTCACAGTATTCGTTCACTAGTTTCTTTTCCCAGAAAAAAAAAGAAAGAAATTTTCTGGAAGTTTTCACTTGATACCGGTACTTTTGGTCTGCAAAATGGAGGAAATTTTTTCTTGGTTTTTCCTCCAACTTAGTTTAGAGCACTGATTTTGGTCCGCGCGCTGAACTGTATTTCACTGATGGAATAAATGCTTCACAAGCCGGTACAAAACCGCGGGAGGTTAATTCCATGTAGTTATTTTCGCCGTAGGCTTCAGTAATGAAATCTTTCATAGGAGATCTCAGCTACCTTTTTTTTTCTTAGTCAGGCAGTTGCGCGCTGTAACTCTCCGCTCTGCCAAAAAACGCGTGCTGTCAAGATGCGGTCTCAAAAGCCACTGAGTTGCAGTATATTCCTTGTCCACTGTTCGA
This sequence comes from Aedes japonicus, assembly GCA_034211315.2. Classification (NCBI taxonomy): domain Eukaryota; kingdom Metazoa; phylum Arthropoda; class Insecta; order Diptera; family Culicidae; genus Aedes; species Aedes japonicus. The sequence continues at coordinate 658,241 of JASCZW010000014.1, read as the reverse complement.
CTGATTTCGTGCCGCTCGATTCAAGAGGCACAATTCGCCTCTTGAATTCAAGTTTTTTCTGTGTACACTATACTTTTTCCTCTTCCTTCTTTCATTCTCCTCCTCTCTTTTCTATTTCCTTCTCATACCACGCGGCAAAAGTGGATGTGCATGTGTGTGTGTGTTGTGACTGTTTTGAAGATTTATGTATGCGTCGACAAAACGAGCGAGCAACAAAATAAAAACCCCAACCACTCCAATACACTGCTGCCGAGGCAATGAAAAGCTACTTTACGAACGTATGCATCAAAATAAATGGACCGTTTTCGAATGGCGATGAAAATAAATCTACAGAAGATAATTAAATAAACCAAATTATCGGAAATCCAACGTCACGTTTGTACTCGATGAAAATGGCACACACACACATATTTATTGACCAAAATTGAACCCATTATGGGATTATCTTGAAGTTTTCAGGGAATGAAAAATTAATAATTGGAAATTTTCAGCCTGTGGCTAATAACTCGACTGTAGTACGAGACACTGAAAAAGTCTGCACATTGTAGACGAAATACGCGTATCTGTCAAGATAAGCAAAGGTCGTTGGAAAATATTAATTTTTCTTCTAATTTCTAGTTACAGGTATTCCACTAAACAGCTCAAAACCTTTAGGATTCAAGTTCTCAATATTGTCCAAGCTGTCCTCGGGAAGTGATGTATTCGCGGGTCATACATAGGGCGGTATGGGTGGTACTTTCCTCTGGAAGAAACCTTAAAAAAACAGCATTAAAATAGTATCCAAAACAGATCTTATTCTTAATAAAAAAAAATTCCATCAAATTCTACTTGCCAAGTTTTGCAACTTACAACAAAATAACGATTTAACAGCAGTCAAACAATGTCAAAATAAACTTAAATAAATGATAAATTGTGAATTTATAAAATCTTCTGTTTCAAAAACTAAGAATGTACATCTCAGAAATTTCTAAGAAAATTTATAAAATTTTAATGTACGAGTTTTAATGAAACTTAAAAATCATTACGCTGCTCGAACTGCATTGCATCTCGATTTCAACTATGATCGAATTGAGTTCGCTTGACAGCCGGGATATAAACATCGGTCCCAAGCTCGATCCCAAGCTTCATGATTTGCCCCTAATAAATGAACTCACACGAACACACTCTCAAATATTCTGTCAAAATTACACAGCGAATCAAAACAAAAATAAAAAGTCAAGTACACAAAAGCGCAAGAATGTGACTTTAGTGACCATTTTCCAAAAAATAGTGACTTTAGTGACTTCTGAATTCAAATAGTGACTTTTTAGTGACCATACTTCAAAACAGTGACCAAGCCAGAGTCGCGCTGCAACTCTTGATTGAAACCATACCTAATTGTACCAATCTTATATTAGTATTATCATAACACACATATTCACAATCAGCATCAATGCTTCATTATGCGCTTACATGGTGATAACCTTTTCTGGAGTTGAAGCTAAATGACGCATTCGATTGAAAATATTATTCACCATATTGGTTTTTTTTTTAATTTGTTCGTTAATTTGTTTGGCTCAGGGGTGTGTAACGGTTTACGGAGCCGATATTTAATATTGTTATTGACAATGTTTTATTTTTCGATTTTATTAAAATTGGAGTGCCAATTACTCGTGGCTAGCTCGAGGTTAACGGGTCACATTATCGTTTGGAAGGGGCAAAGCAGGTAACTTAATTAAGGTATTAGTTGCTGCTCATGGTTGCGACGTCTACCAAATCCTGTAGTCCCTTTCAGGATCTAAGCCTCATTTGGGTGACCACAGCTTGCTAGGCAGGTACAAGTAGCACGGAAACAAAAGGATAATATAACGGGGACACAATGGCAGGGAATTTACTAGAGTGGAAAAGAGGGAGAGGGAGGTGATAGTACACTCTTAGATCAGAAAAACAAAGAAATTCGTAGATCACTTGCATGTAGGGAAGATCGCGCATTCCCAAAACATCTCTTTCCGCGCGGAAGGGTTGTCTACGTCGACGTGATAAATCATTTGAAATCAACCATTATAACTCTGGATGTTCTACAGAAAATGTTTAGAATCTCTTCTTGTTGCAGAAAACAATGAGTTCACTTAATAATTTGCTGTGTTAATAGTCGTGTGTCTTCGGCGACCGATATGTTGCCGTTTATTTGGTTTCGCAAAAAGTGACTTTTTATGACCCCCCCTAGGCACGTTGTTTGTATGGACCCTCAATATTTTTTGTATGGATTGTCACGTTTTCCCAAACCCTCCATCCTCTCTTACTGCGTGTCATAATAAATGAACCTTTCCTTAACTTAAATCGACAATATAAATAAATACTTTGTATTTTGTTGGGTATTGTCTTCATTTTCAACATTTTATTGCACAGTTTGTCAACAACATTAAATATTGCTGACGTTTATCGTTTGCTTACTACGATCGGCTAGTTCTTGTTTTTTTAATTGGTTTTCTCGATTTTCCAACTTTTTATAAAAATCGAAAAAAATAATTCGATAAATCCATCAATCCGTGCTCAAATTATGCGGCCACGAACGAACCCCATTTAACTTTTATGTATTTAGAGGGAAGATGTACTCATATTACTTGGCTCCGTAAAGTTGATTCGATTGTGCATGTACAAATAAATGAATTTATAAAAAATAGATGTAATAAGATCGTTTTTACTTTTGTTTCTTAATCCGATTAAATTGTTGTTCAATATTGAATTACCCTAGAGATAAATCGTCAAGCTCAAATCGCATCACATTAGAAATTGCTACTAAGATCAGTCCATTTTTCTGAATGCATACGGATATATGAAAACGTGAAAAGCTTCCGCCGTCGTCCGCTCATTGCATGCCGCTACTCCACATGCTTCCTTTACATACCGTCTCTCGCTCACTAAATATTCAGTTCTCACGATTGCATTTCTTCTCGCTTCAATCGCGCTTGGGGTTTCCAAGTCATAACACAGAGGCAGCTTCATACACTCCGCTTCGTTCGCCGCCCAATAGGGCAAATTTACTATTTTTGGCCATAGTTTTTCCTGAATGTTCATGTTAAGAATGGTGCCCAAATTTTATGCATTTGGGATATTTTCCCCTTCAAGGACCGAAAACCGGTACACTTGTTACCATAGGGATGGGATCGCATTAAAAAAAATCACCAGACGTGGCGCGAAGCTCACTAACACCAACAAACACTGCTGATGCTGATGGAACAAAATTTTAACGTGTCGTGAGAGCGGGAGCGTTCGCGATTCAACGATAGAGTTGTTTTATGTACGTCTCCTTGCAGATAAATAACAACACACGTGTACACCGCTGAGGGCTCCCGCTCTCTTCGTTCTTCTCTCTCTGTCTCTCTCGCAGGTGCTTGATGTTGATGTTACCGGCCGGTTGTTCTGCTCTGCTCAGTCCCAGCGCGATAGTGGTTTGGACGAGTGCTGGCTGGCTGTGTGATGTGAAACAGCATTGGCGCTTCAATTTGCTCCGTCTGCATTGGCGTAGGAAGCGGGGTGACTCTTTGACACTACCCCGAAAATATAGAAATTTGTTTAAGTGGTTCGGAAATGATAACAATCGATTCCATAACGGCCTGAGTTTTCACAAAAAATACAATTTCTGCGGAAAATTTCCGGAATAATCCGAATTCCTGAGAAATAGGACTTAGGAGAAAAGTTCTAACTTACCTATCCTTGGCAAGTTTAAGCAGCAAGGCTCTCGGGAAACTTTGAACAATTTTTTTTAATTTATACTTCACTGAAAACAAATCAAACAATCAATTATTATTTAATGAATTAATTCCACAAGTATAACCCTGTAAACTTTATAAACAATAAAAATGTTCACCAAAATAATAAAATGTTTATATAATATATATGTTAAATATTACGATATTGATTATATATAAATAAAGTTAATAATAAACCTTATATAGATAATTATTATTATCAAAAAAAGTTTACATGATTAATTTCAAATACTTCTATATAAACTCTTAAAATTAATTGATATAAAATATATAAACCTATAACCAAATTAATTTAATTTCATAGGTTTCATACAAATTTATTTGGAAATCCAAATATTTTAGTAAATATTGTTGAATAGTTTAATATATTCTCATTAAAAAATAAACATTCACTATCCAATTTGAAAATTATTGATTGCTGTTTAAAACACTGTAAAATAGATATATTATAGTGTTTCTAGAATACCTAAGATACTCCAAACTATCCTTGAGTTCAGATCTTGATTTTGTTCTACATGACCAATAAGGCAATAACGATGTCTATACTACTGTATATCTAGAATATCCCTAAACTATCCATGAATACAAATCTTGACGTTTTACATGATCAACAACCATTGCAATATACCATTGCAAACTTCCCTCTAGATCAGAATTCTTGGGTTCGAGTTTTCTCCGCAAAAAAAAGTAATTGGTAGTGTTCACTAGCAAGCGGTTCCCAGCCAATTGTGTCCAAAGCGGTTCCCAGCCAATTGTGGAAAAGACATTAGCCCATTTTTGACCTTCAAATACCTTGGAGTCATGTTTGATTCAAAATGCACTTGGAGTACTCACATTGCGTATTTGAAACGGAAATGTCAACAAAGGATCAATTTCCGGGACATGGTGGGGTGCTCACCCGGAAGTCCTCATTAAACTCTACAGAACAACTATTCTTCCAGTTCTCGAATATGGCTCTTTTTGCTTCCTCTCAGCTAGGAACAGCCACCTCGCAAAATTGGAACGCATTCAATATCATTGTTTACGTAATGCCCTTGGCTGTATACATTCAACGCATAATATGAGCCTGGAGGTTCTGGCAGGAGTGAAATCCTTACAGAACCGCTTCTGGGGGCTCTCATCTAGAATAGTGATCAAGTGAGGAATCAGTAACAACCTTGTGATTGGAAACTTCGAAGAAATGCCCGAATTGAGTAGCCAGTCTCGATTCTTTCGAATCTATATTAACTGTGTGTCATTCGATATTAGTCTTCCATGCTATAATTCTCCTTGTGCACGTCCTTTTCTGATCGCTGTTCCTCAATTGATTAGGTTCTCCCCTATTCAAGGAGTTCCATATCAACTTTGACCTATTTTAACTCCCCATATTTTTATTAAAAAGTACCAACATTTATCCACTGATTTCGGTGTCTACAATGAATACGCATCTGCCTTCCGGAAATATCAAGAACCTAGTTCTGTATACGTTGCCGAGCTGGCAGCAAACAATTTCGCATTGGGGATAATTTCCGACATGCGCATAGACTATTCTTTCATCTTCTCGGTTAGTCTCAGTTCTATTGAGGCCCATCGGTCAATGAAAACAGTGAGGCACTCATCTTACTTTCTTTCAAAAATAAGAGAGCAGATTTCTGCGTTGGTCGGAAGATCATTTAAGATTACCTTTGTATGCGTCCCCTCACATTGCTCAATTCCAGGCAATGAGAAGGCGGACTCTGTAGCAAAGGTGGGCGCACAAGAAGGCGGGATTTTCGAAAGAAGAATTTCACATGATGATTTTTCCCATTAGTTCTCTTCAAAGTTGGCAAAACGATTGGACAAGTAGTTCTCTTGGGCGGTGATTACATTCCATTATTTCAAACGTTTCGTCGAGATCGTGGTTCAAAGGTCTGTATGTAAGTCGGGGAGTTTCATTCGTGTGATTCCAAGCCTAATCTTGCTGGACGCACATCTCTACAGAATTAACCTCGTCGGAAGCAATTTATGTAGGTGCGGAACCGGTTATGATGACATCGCTCACGCAGTTTGGCATTGCCCGGATAATGATGCTTCCGGAGCACGTCTTTTCGATACCCTAGTGGCCCAAGGTAGACAACCCTTCCGCGAGGTAAGAGATGTTTTGGGAATGCGTGATCTTCCCTACATGCAAGCGATTTTCGAATTCCTTTGTTTGTCCGATCTAAGGGTGTAATGTAATCACCCCCTCGCCATCCAGTCTAGTAAATTCCCTGCTATCTTTTTGTTTCCGTACTACTTGTACCTGCCCAACAAGCTGTGGTCACCCATCTGTGGTTTATTTTCTGAAAGGGACTACAATGACCGAGAATTTGGTAGATGTCGCATCCATGAGCAGCAACTAATACCTTAAATAAGCTACCTGCAAAGGCCCTTTAAAACGATAATGTGACCCTTTAACCTTGAGATAGCCACGAGTAATTGGCACCCCATTTTTACACATGGTTAATAACAGTATTGAGTATCGGCTCCGCAACGTGTTACACAGGCCTGAGTTTAATAAATGAATGAACTAGTTTTAAAAAAAAGTATTTCTAGAATACCTAAGGTACTTCAAACTATCCTTGAGTTCATATGCATCGTGAATTTGAACTTTGCATGAAAACTTCCATTGATCCATTAAATGTAATCTGCCCTGAACAAGACTAATTCTACTGTATCAGTATCAATGTCAGTATCAATATCAGTATCAAGTTGTGGGGAAAAGGTGGGAAATGTTCTACTTCGCGTGAATTCTTCTAAATGGAAACTGCACCATTTGATCCTTCCGAGTTTTCCCATTAAAATCCGTACTTTTTATCTTCCTCACTTCGCGACATAAATAAGTATGGTTTCGAGTGCTTTTTGAAAAATACAACACACATCACGCATTCAAAATCACTTAAAACAGTACTACTACCGGAGAAAATTCTGGGAAAGCAAGACTGTCCAGGATTTTTTTAAAGAGAAAACTGTCATTTAATGGGAGTCTTCTTCTAGTAATGTATTCATAATATATTCATGACCATCACACTTAAAGAGTTTTCATTTTCTATGAGATTCATAAATGCTAGGCATCGCTAGTTGTTTATAGTACCAGCAGCATTTTTTAGGTATAACAAAATGGAAAATATCTGCACTTATTTCAAAATTCTCCTTCGAAAACACAAAACATTTGAAGCTGAACTATGCATTAGGTCCTAAGGAACATTGAGAGACTCTCTTCGTCGACTTTTTCTTTGCATTCCTACGGCTATGTCAAAACATGTTCAAGTATTTTAAACACACAGTACGGTAATATAAAGTGTAATTAAGGATTTAATGCGTCAAAACATCAGCAAATCGTTCAATAGTCAAACTATTAACGAAAGAGAAAGTCGAAGAAGAGAATCTCTCATTGTTACTTAGGACCTAATGCATTATTCAGCTTGATTTTTCCTCTGCATCTTGAGTGTGGCATAAAGAAACCGTTGGTAAACTTAAATGATCCCTGTAAATTTGGGAATTGCTGCCTTGGCTTAAAAATTTAAGAAATGCCGAAATTTATAATTTAAGAAATCAGTAATATGGGCAGATCCAGAATCACTGTTCGCTATCACTTTATTTGTTTACAGCTGACGGAAGAAAAGTATTCTAAACTCATTGACGATTGATACTTTTAGGTGTTCGAACGGTGATAATTGTTATCAAAATGTCAGCTCTTGATGATATTCAGCTATATGGTGATGATAGTGCTCATATAGTTGATAGTGATAATGCTGCATCAATGGTTTTTTGCATTCGAAATGCATATTACAGGCTACAAGCATTGAAATAGCATTTGAAATCTAACTTCACAACAGATAGCATTCAATATATAATACTAATATGATGCTTGTAGCATCAGAAATGCTGATTTGGGGTTGATTTACTGCATATGTTAATTCTTATTGGTTACCTGGACTGAGTACTGCCAATACTGTTGAACAAGCTAACGAAAATGTTAATGTGTTAGTTATGCAAGCGACTAATTTTTTTTTCAATCTTCGTTCAACGTCTGTCAATACGCAATGAATCACTGCAAGAATCGACCATACGTCGACCAAATCTGACGGATCGTAATTATAAAAGGCAGTTTTGAATTTTAATACAGCAACATTGCTACAGAATTTCATAGTTGTTCTTTGTGATGCAGGAGGTGTTACGATCATCAGTGCTACAACCGAATAGATCAAGAGGGATGCTGAGTTGACGGATTTGTGGCGACACCAGCGTAGAGGTTAAAATCCATACTTCTCACGCCAAAGTCACGAGTTCGAATCTCACCCCGGATAAGTTTCGGAAATACTCAAAAGGTATATGAGTGATTAACCAGCTCAGTGCTGAAAATCTCGATAATCAAGGAACTAAAAAAACGGTCAACGGATCGATTAACACACGACTGCTTCTATAATGCAAATAGAGGTATGTCAAAGCCGTAGACAGAACCAAGGATGATGACATTGAACATTGTGGTAATGAGCATTTCTCTAAATTTGCTTAGTTAAGAATTAATCTTAGCGTTTCAAGCTTTATTAGCAATTAGCTTATTGCTTGTTCTCAACTTAGTTTTTTTTTATTATCGAGATTTTCAGCCTCGGGCTGGTTCATCTCCCGTCGTAGTCATTCAAACGCCTCTTTGGATGTTTTTGTATCTTTTTCGGGGGTGAGATTTGAGCTCGAGACTTTGGCGTGAGAGGTATGGGTGTTAACCACTACGCCGTTGTCGCCCCATTTCTCAACTTAGTGTTCTAAATGCACTCCACAGTTATTAATAAAGAGCTTTCTTTTCCAGATACCATTTTTGCATTAGTATGATTGTGTGGCAAGGACAATCATACCCTGTGCGAGTCGAAACATTTTCGAGGGAGTCGAGAAATTTTCCGTAGCGAAAAATTTCTAAACCAGACCGGGAATCGAACCTAGCCATCTCCATCATGGTGTTGCTTCGTAGCTACGGCTGTACTGATTGAGCTAAGGACGCGTTAGTACGGTACTTCAAACACATGATTCCAAAAGTTTAAAAGTATTGATAGTAAGTTTCCTAGGAAAGCGTTTATGTTTGCGACAATTAATGAAATCTAACCAATGATTATTAACAGTTGTTTATATTTATCCTATTGAATAAAGATTTTAAAAATTAAAACATACTTTGCTACCCAAAACGTCCCTAACAAGTACAAACCTTATAACTAAACGAAATTTATATATTAGTTTTAAAGTCCTTTTGTCAAGAAATTTGAAATTCGCTACAAAAAATTGTGACCAATTTTTATGCGCCTTGGCCAACACTTTGTTTACTAGAAACTAACTAAGCAGGTTTCCGCTGAAGGGTTCATACTGGATAACTCTTTGAAAATCATAGAGGATCCTGTTGGGCTGGATGCATCTCGCAAAGAATCGCTCCCTATACTAATTTTGCATCTTATTGAAGAGGAGCAGAAATTGTGTTGAGAGTGCTTGACTGTTAAGTTGTTTTTTTTTCAGTGCATTAAAACTGCCGTATCCTTGATTTATTCGAAATCAATGAGTGATGAAAACATACTAATTAAAACTTGAAAACCTTATCAAATATTTATAAGTCTTACTGAGTGGACATATTCTTAATGTTTTTCGATAGCTCAATGTAGATACACGCGTTTAGCAAAATTAACCAAAATTAATGATGAAGATTCAAACGGTACTGATATGCGAGTATTGGCAGGTATCGAAATGTTAACGTAATCGATCTGAAAATTTGCGATGAATCGAGGATGTCATTGTTTGAAAAATGCATTCACGCCTAAATTTTTACTTACTTCGCGCGAGTTTATCTTCATCCATAATAAATCCAAAATTGGGGGCATTTCTCGAACTAAATTGTTTTTGAAACCAAGACTCGACGAAAAAACGAAATAAGTAGTGTGTAATTGAAGGTTTTTTTAAGCCCATAATATTGGATCACAATTTTCAAATAAAATTATAACATCAAAGTTTTTGCCGAAACTGTGACGTAAAATACGCGTTAGAGCGTTGTGAAACTCTTGATTCTTTGTGAATCATATCAAGAATACAAACTTAGCTATACTGCAGTTCTAAGCATAACTGTCCAATGTTGCTTTTGGTCAAACTCCCGTTTTTTAATATATGCTTAATTTTTTAACTATACTATTGGATTCCAACAAAAAATTATATACTTTGTTCGCAGTTTGTATTGAAAAAACATCAAGTTATATTGTCCCATGCTGAAATTCTAGGCATGAAAGTCCCACTACGACTTTTCTAAAGAGATCTTGGAAAATATTTGATTTAAGTTTATAAAATCCTTCGTAGGAACAACTCGACACTCAGCATTGATAAGGGGCTTATATGCAAACTTAAACATTGACTTTGACATGAAAACAATGACATTAAATTGTCTATATAAGCGACCAGTTGCATTTGATAGAACTTTTTTGATAATTTCCAAGAGGGTTCTGACTAAAATATCAACGAAATTCATTACTTCAGGTAACTCATTTACTATTAATGTTAAGGGATAAAAAAAACCACCGGAAAAACAATTCCACAAGTTTCGTAAAACAGTGACAAGAATAAGTACAGCATGTTCAACTCCACAGAAAATTTTAAGAATTCCGAAAAATAAACTTAATAACTGAATTATCACAGCATTAAATTTCGACAATTTTATAAAAATGAACATTCTAAATGTTTTTTGTTTAGTTATAATAAAATTGTTCGATCGTTTTAGTTATAATAAAACTGTTTAAATCGCTCGTCATTAGTCAACCCCAAAACAATACCACAATGTGTAGACCCCCATTTTTAAGACCAATTGCGTGCCTATGCACAAAACATCCATACATATTCACATCACGTTCATATCGTTCGAAGCGATGAAACTTGCAGAGAACCCCAGTGCTGTTGGATCTACTTTCTATCGCGCCGAAATAAGAGCTGGCCCCTCTAATGCAACATTAATTGACGAAACCTCTCTGCCTCCCAAACGGAGCACCCTACATGAAAGGGAGCATGCTCTACGGTCTTTGATTAGCGAACCCCCCCGGCACTTTAGGGCCACCAACACCAACAAACACGCCAGCTAACCAAATCGAAGCAAGCTGTGCTGAAATTTTGAACACTCTCACCATTGTATGGCTGTATAGGTATATAATGATTGTCTGTTTGGTTGCTATGGTTGTATGAGAGAGTCGAAAACGCTAGAGAGAGAGAGAGAGAGCAGCAAGCGTAAAAAATCAAATTCTTGGGGAGTAGTAAGTTCTGCTAGGCTGGGCTGGTAATTTTCAAACTTGGATCATTTATACCATTAGCTTCGAAGGTGGTGTGTTTGCTCTTTTTCGGATGAGCATTTCCACGTCAAAAAGTGAATCGGATGGATGATGTATCCAGCAACAGAATGAATAAGATTTTGAACTGCGGGTAGGACCCGACTGCATTATTTCAGAATGCTAATTTGATTGAAAAAAGCATAACATTCTGGAACGTCGTAGACGTTGAAAAATTTCAGTGAAATGGTTTAGCTTTTAATTTCAGAAATTATCACTTCTTGAATCAGCCCAGGATGCTGAAAGTCACTAAAATAATGGTATTTCAAAAAAGAAAAACTTGATTTCAGGATCATATAAATAGAATTCCATTGGCTCAAGATAAATTAGGCAATGCTCATGTTAGCCATTTTTAGGCTTGACGGAAAAAATGACACTAAAAGTGGCTATTATTACCCAAAGGTCGACAACATTATATGGATAGCTGCACTATAACCTGCAAAAAAAAATCAAATCCTCACCGTAAATCATTTCAACCTGAACTGGAAAAACTACATTCACCGGCCAATTTCCAGCCTGATGGTTAATTTCAGCTTGGCAACGCTTTCTGACTGGTAGCACGGATCGGTAATTTACTTTCCATTTATTGCTTGTCAGCCATCGGATCCTTTTTTTTCGGCATCCTATGAACGATTTGCCAAACTCGTGAATTTTTGATTAGGGGCTGGTAAATCGATGCAATTTTTTTTTCTTTCTTTCAACCCGTTGTCACCTCTTTCACCATCATGAACCATCAATTTTAGGAAGCAGCGTTGCTGCATGGTGGAGCTTGGCTTTGTTGTGGTTCGTCATGGCATGCTGTTTTTATTTTTTATTTTTTAGGTGAGATTGATCAGCCAAGGAACCGGACTGGACCGGACTATGCCGTTGCATACAAAGTTGGCGTTGCGTGGCGTGGGTAAATGTCAACTGGTTTCTGGTGTAATGAGAAAGTTGTCGCGCGTTCGTGCATGCGGTAATTGAGTAAAAGGGGTAGTTGACACAAACTGATAGGTGTGTAGTTATAATTTTCTTTATGGTTGATAGTCGAACCAATAAACTGTGGTGTTTTAGTTAATCGGCGGTACACAATGAGGTACCTTCCCATCAGCGTCTTATCTTTGTGCAACCGGATCATTGTCAACTTTAAAATTTCCATTCGCCTTTCTAATAATAGGAATCACAGAACTTTAACTCCCTACAACATTGTGTGAAATCACTTCACTTAACCAAGTGTCCAAGAAACTGATTAACTTAGAAGCCGTTTACCGTCAGACATGGTCATTAATTCCACTACACATGATTTGTTCCATACTATTACTACTGCGACTGAGAAAGACCTTTATTAAAAGACAGGCTTCTCTGACATTTCAGTTGAATTTATTAACCATGCCCGGTACTGATGTGTTCTGCAATGTAATAGCGATTCAGAGTTGGGTTCGGCTTATGAACGGTTTCAAAGAATTTGACCTTTGAAATACATGAACAAACGGATATTTCTATTACATGGTTCTTAAACAAATATTTTGTTATTTCTTGAGTTCTTAAAAGGGATCATTGAATCTGAAAATCACGTAGTAATTGGGAAACTGTTTACAATGCAATACAACGAACGGTGATCCCGACTTTATATATACTGAATGTGTTGCTCCTGGAGGACCAAATTGTATTTGGTTGGAATTGTAATTACGGTGGGCTGGGCATGTCGTAAGACTGTCGGACGACAGCCCAGTAAAAATGAATCTCAATAACGGTTCGACGGGCACAAGAAGAAGAGGCGTGCAGCGAGCAAGTTGAAAGGCGACCATGGACCGAATAGAATGACGACAATTTCTGTATACAACAGAGGCCACCCCGGGCTTGGTGCGATTGGTAAGGTAAGTACATTTTTAAATTTGAAAAAAAAATGTAGTATGTTTCTAACCACCCAGCTCAGCTTTCAATTCGAAAATTGACTATTTTTCGCACCTATTATCGGATTCAATCGCCGATGATATGGACTTCATATACCAGACGTTGACGCATCTTTCTGTTGTGTGAGGAAGATACGATTTAAATTTTTTTATTTATTTATTTACATTCTAACTCTTCATATAACATTATAATTTTTAATCTCACATAATGATTCATATTTTCATTTAATTTGAATTTATAAATTTTTAAATTTTCAAAAATAAGCAGAATCATAATATCATAAATAATTTATTTGCATAACTTTTTATAATAACAATATTATAACTAATTCATAAGTTCCATTGATGTTTACAAATTAGAACAAATTTAATTTCTTAATTATTCAAAATTATTCAAATTCTAAACTTTTAAAAATTAAACTAAGGGGCTGACTAAAGAAGAGTTCAAAATTAAACAATTTAAAATTATCTATAGAGGAACTCAGGTTGGATAAAAGTGAGGTTAAACGTCGTAGATGCCGCTATTTCAAAACGGTCATTCGATTTGAAGATAAGAAAATCATCGATAATGACGACACTGACCAATTTCATACACTTTGAAACATAGCTAGAAAGCTATTATCAATTACAGTTGTAGATAGTACAATGTTCATCCTCACTTTAGCTTTAGCTTGGATTTCTCAATTTAGATTATTATTTTTAATTATAATTAATTAAATTGAATAAATTATTATAATGATTTAAATCAAACATATTTTGACAATGAATAATAACAATGAAAAACATATTATTAAACGTAAGAGTTTAAATTTTATTTATTTTCTAGTAAAAAAGAATAACTATTCGAAAATCTTAATACAGTTTATTATTTTTTATTACACTTATTAATGAAAAATTAGTTATTATATTTAAATAAATAATTAATAATCGTTTATTAAATTTAATTAATCAACTAAAAAACGTTGTCTTTAAGACAAAATACACAAATACACAAATAATTAATAAAATTCATTTTTTGCCATACATAACATTTTTAATTTAAAATTTGAAAATTTAAATCAATTTAATTTGTTTTAAACAATAAGGAAGTTTTGTTTGTTATTATAAACCCTTTTGGGGTTGAAAGGGCATACATTTTAGCAAGCGTTTTTTTCTCTGTTTGGGGCATAAACCACTGCGACCAGTAATTTGATCTATTGTAGTATATCCCGTATATTTTGTTTAGTGCATGTCGAGTTACTTCATCAGTCTAAACCAGATTCATTGCAAATTAAACAAACAATGAGTCCGATACTAATATAACAAACAATGCATCATAATGCTAGTACTTACCAATTCAAACTATAGAACATTAAATAGAAAATGAGAATTCACATAAATGAAGACTAACCATATTTTCCATGTGCAATGCAGAGTATTGTCACTTTTCACAAGACATAAAATGTAATAAGGACTAAGATATGTTCGTTTGAGTACAAAAACAAATATGTTTCATAGTTTGAATTCGTTCGGACTAGGGTTCAGTGGTAGATCTGATACCCCGTAATGCACCATGAGAAGGTAATCTACCAGCGTTACGGGTTTTCCAAGCGTTAGAATACAGGCAATTTGAAGTATTCGGATTGATTTGGTTTTCAATAACATAGAAATGAACGAAAAAAGTAGGAAATATTATTTTGAGATTTGTTTGTTCTAGGAGATAATGTTGGGATAATCTATGTCATTCCAACTGTCGTGGAGTACAAAACTTAAGATCTTCCGTTGTAATTTAAGCGTTTTGGACTATACAAAGTTAAGATATGTTGTTGGGTTACCGGACCCTAACCAACACCGATTGGGGGGGTAATTAATTTGCACTGCCAGTGGGGTGGAATATTTCGGGCGCTCGTCATAAGTGGACTGTATTTTTGGTTGGGTTTGAGGTTTCTTCTAGAGTTCTATTCATCCCTTTAACATACACAGTATCACACATCCGTCCATCAATCACACAGCACATATATTTCGTCCTGAACACACTTTATTTACAATATTTACATATGAACATTCACTACATCACAAACAATTAACACAGAACATTCCGTTTCCATTGTGGCTCTGCTCCCATCCATCCTTCCCGAGAGTCAGAGCCGACACGACTATTCGCACAGCAGATCATCCACTATCCAGTAACCAGATGATCCCTGCTGTGACGTCACCGATAACGATCGCCCGTGATCGCTATCGGTCGAAGTGGTATGGAGAATACCATCTCGGATCGGAGGAACGATCGTTGGGAGAGAAGTCCTCTCATTCGGCAGTGGCGTAGCAAGGGTAGGGTGATGTTACTCCCGAACATATGTATCTATTGTAGTATATACCGGTCTGAGGTCAAGTATGTATTATAACTGATATTAATGACTTGCGGTTCGGATAGCTCATTTCAGAAGCTGAAGATAAAAATATGATAGAACATGAAATTGTTATTCTCGACTATAGCTACCTACATATTTGTCGAACAAAGCATTGCCGTGTTTGAGTGCATACACGGAAAAAATCCGTGCCCAGATCCGTGAACTGCAGTCATGAATTTTAGAACAAGAAAAAACACATCGTGAACTGAATCACGTAGTCATGAACTAAGTAACATTTAAAGGTAAAAATCCTGAAAACGTGAACTAGTCCACGGTCCGTTTTCATTTTCGGGAACGGTTTTTTTTTTCTGTGTATAGTCAACTTGCATAGGCCCATGCTCTTCGGTTCTGAAAGAGGTATGGGCGCGTTCTGCCGGCTTGGTCGCGGTAGATTTCATGTGTGAACATCAATGTTCCAAAGTGCCTGAACCAAGTGGACAGCTTGTAATGACCAATGAAGATGCGATGAGAGATCATGGCCCTGATATTCCCAAATGGAACACGTAGTAAAATGTTCCTTGTCTACTATAACTAAATGTGATAGGATGGAGTAAACAAGTGGAAACTCATCGGAATGATCTCTCATATTCATCAAGGTAAGAAAATCATATTATTTCTCTGAATTGTTTATAACACCATATATTAGAATGAAAGGAGGGACCATCAGAGCACCCGAATGAAATAATTTTGATAGGAAGAGTGGGATTGACAACTTCCTCTTGTTAACATTTCGTGAATAAAGCGCGAGCTCATCTCCCCATCTAATGGGACTTTTTACAAGGCGAGGGCTCAGTGTTGGTCTGGTTTCTGCCAACTTGATTATGGAAGGAGAATCTCTCTAGACCCCTGTAGCTTTGGGTTGCGCGTAAGTGTATCTGCTTACGGGTCCACAATACGTCTTTCATACATTTCATACAGGAACACGATGAAACATTTAACGTTGATCCAATCGTTTAATCAAACAGCCCAGTGCTGAAGGTAGTTGCCTTGCTACATTAGAAGGTATTTCACAGCATCATAATCATCATCATCATCATCATATAGTCAACTTACATATGTTTTCAAGCTACTGTTACGACTGTACATCCTAATTTCTGAACTGAAGGGCAGTTTTGGTGACCTAGAACATTCCAAGATATCTCATTATATCTGTTGGCGTTCCAAAAGACGCACTTAATTTGGTCAAATACATATTGTTACTTTGTTTAGTCCAGAAAGCTATAGTTACAGCTATAGATTTTAAGTTTTGAACTCCAGGATAGTTTAGATAACCTAGAACAATCGAAGATTATCTCACAATGTCTGTTGTTCTTTCAAGATATTCAATGAATATGTTCCAGTACACGTCGTACCTTAGCAGAGCACAGAAAACTTTTGTTGCAACTGAAGGTCTCATGTTTTGAACATGTCTTATTGCTTTATAATGTTTATTGATCTTTAAGAATATTAAGAATTTAGCAATACGTATGCACGTGTACTATATTCTGAAGCAACGCTTTACACTATTAATAAGGCATTTATTTATTCTAGGTTGTCAATTAAGCTTTAAACCCATAATCTTTTCATTTTTTCACAGATAGAAAAGTTGATGCAGAACAAATTTGCCGAAGACAGCGTATTTTTTTATTCAGTGATCTAATATAGCCGTTTTCCTTTTAGGGTCATGTATGCCCCCATAGGCCTGAAGAGGTTAAATGATTGTTTCTAAATATATAAATTTGTATAAAATAACCTATCGTTTTAATAAAAATCAAAATAATAAGGTTATTTATTGGCATCGTTTATATTTTTAAAATTTAAAGTCTAGTGTAAAAATCAGTTTTTAATAAATAGGTGAGGATTTTCTTTTATAACTGTGTTTTGACATTTACATATTTATTGGTTTGATTATTTTTATGAATTTAGTAAATAACTTTATTTACTTAAAATTAATTGCGTTAATTACTAATAACCGTTTAAGTATTCTTAAAACATCTTTTTACTGCGGTAAATATTTTTATACTTATAATATTTTACAAATTAATTTGTGTTAATCAATTTATTTACATAAAAAAATTAATATAAAACAACATTTTGTATGAGTAAAAATTTATAAGTAAAGGTAAAATTTGTTCCAGAAGTAGAACATAATTAAGTATTTTAGTCGACAAAATATTTGCGAAACAGGTATCGCGTAAAAGTTATTTTTGAAAAATCTCCCGAAAAAAAAATTGAAAATATTTATAAAAACTCCAAAAGACGAGATCAGAAAATTATCCACAAGTTTATAACGAAATGGGGTTTGTTTACACTTCTACTTTTACAATTCCCACTTGAAGATCTTAGCTAAAAATATTCAAATAACTTACATGACGGTTATGAGTAAATCAATAAGCAATTTAAAATAGATGTAAATATAAGCTTTTTTAAAGAAACTTCATGAAAGTTATCAACATTTTTATAACAGAAAATCACGATAAAATATTTTTCTCTATATTTATTAAAAGATTCCAAGAATACGCTAAGGGCATTAGGAAAACAGAGTTCATGGGAAAATCTGAAAAAATAACAGTAAAAGTAAGTTTTTTTTTTCGTTATATTTAATTTGTTCTCGGAAGTACAGAGCGACCCTGTCTTTTCTATCATCAAATTTAACCTGTAGTCACACCTGTAGCGCAAAATATAATCCGGCTCAAAATACAGCCACCATTACAAGTTGTGACTAGAATAAGTCACAAATAAGACATCTCATCCGATTTGTGCCATGCCTACTAAGATGGTTTTAATGCACCACCAGTACCAAAACTGAGCTTAAATTTCCTATCAACTTCTTCAGTTTCAGCACTTATATCTCCTAATTTCACAGTCCTGCTTCTTATCCAAAGATACAAGGGTAGTAAAAATTCATTTATTTTTTAGCGACTTTCTTCTCAACACAAGTTTCCTCTTTGGCTCTATTTTCATGCTTACTGCATAATCAGAAGTAGTGAAGAACTGCTTGTCGGTAGACAGTCCCTTTCTTAGTTATGGAAGAAACGCATATTTCAGATAGGAAATTTCAAGCAACCTCAATTATTTACCTCAAGAAAATATCGTAGCAATCGATGGAAATATTGATCGGCCTGCTCTACACCACGAACAAAGTTTACAAAGTGACTAAAGTTTTAGGTTACTTCACTCGCGTCATGCTTCCGAAAGCGAGAGGAAAACAAAACAAATGATGCGAAAATGACACACCAGTTGAGTGAAAAATATCGCGAAATCGGCTGCATCCGCTCTAGAATTGCCCGGTTGCGTCGTCGGTCGGGTCAAGCTGCCATATTTGCGTAGTGGCTGCTGGCTTTCGGGCTCCGCTTTAATTTGGTCCTTGCCCGAAAGGAAATTAGGTCATTGTAAAGCTAAAAGTTGAGTCGCGTCGCGTCGATTTTGAATAATTTATCCAGCAGTTGTGACGGCGCGGCTGATAAAGACCCATCAACGCGAATACGCGGAGCATCGTTGTCAATGTGCGTGTGTTGATTGAGGTTAGGTCTTTTTGTTGTCAAACATGACTTCTCCCTTGGAGTGTACGAGTTTACTGTAAATTGTTTTCGTTTCCTCCTGCCGCTCGCCAGTACTGTTTGCGTCCGTGTTATCGATGTAGGTCCCGAAGCGACGCGAGAGAAGAAACGATAAATGAATTGCGAAATAATGCATATGCACTCGCGTGCAGTGTAAATATAAACAAGCCGGCGCGTTCTTGGTGTTCCGTCGACCCTTCTGCTTCACCTTACCTCATGCGAGTCGGTGGAGCATTTTCATTAAAGCAAAATTGCTGTACTCACAACCTACATGTACTACAGGGTTAAGGCGCTCATTTCGAGCGTAGGCGCCTATTTTCGGCCATGTGTTTACGCTCAAGATTGCTTTCTAGTAAACAGGTCCATTGTTGTTTAAATAATAGTATTGGGTACATTCAAGGTTACAGCACCCTATTTGTTGCAGACACCGACACACACACACCCACTGTACAATGCACTCATATAAGCCGTTGATGATGCCGGCCGGGGTCTGACGACTGCAAAGCGCGCCGGTCGTCATTTTCTACCGTATTTAATGTTTAGCTTCTCATCTCGTCGTCCCCAGCGAACCCCGTCCGCCTTTTCGTCGACGGATCAAGTTTGGCGAACCGGCAGAAAATGCACTGCACTGTCGCTAAAGCAAAGCCCGCCAAAACCATTGCATTTCAGTTCTCTGTCTGCTTTTTCTGCGTCCAAATTTCAACTGAACCATGCAATTGTTTGATAATAGAATTCCCGAACTAGCCAAGATGAGACAAAATACGTGGCGTCATGCGTCAGAATTGCGTTTCATTATTGGCGATTTTTGTATGGGATTACTAATCAGTTTGCTTTGGAAACGAACTTTTCTTCCATCGAAATCAACTTTGTTTTCCCTTGAAACTTTTGAACTTTCACCCTCGCGATCGTCTTGCTCATATAATGACAAAAGCTTCATCACTGTTGCCTATTCATCATGGTACTAGCGTAGTGCTTATCGCGATGAATCAAATGGTGTTGAAGTTTGCCTATCCGAATCACCAAATTGTTGCCAAATATGTTGCTATTAATCCAGGTTTTCATAAATGGAATAAATTGAATACTACCCATCAATTCAGAAACATTTGAAGATATTGAATTCGAACTTTTAGGAAGATAAAGGGTCTGTGGTTGACAACCCGGTAACAACTCGACAGCACCAGAGTAAAGTCAATGTACCCCCATAATCTCAGCTCACTGGTTCTGTCAAATTGAATGAATCCTAGAACAAATTATCAATTGAACGTATTTACATCGACTGTTATTTTCAAAGCTGTGAAGCTCATATTCGTACTTGATGAATATAATGCTGACAATATGTTATAGTTTTTCCTAAATGTTAAGTGATGAATATGTTTATCCTTCTCACAAAGAATATATAGAAGCATAAACACACTAAAGACTTTGACTAGTTGCAAAAGATTGAATAATTTCAAACCCGTAATTATAAAACCACTTCGAAATTGGAAAAATATTCGGAAGCTATCAAGCTATCGTGAATAAAATAGCAGATGAGAATACCTAAAATAAGGTTTTTATTTGACCTAAAATAAGGTACTGTTGACAATACCCAGGACCCAGTAAAATAAAACGAAAATAAACAGTAATTTTTACTGAAATTTGGGTAATGTTCGAATTTAGAATATATGTACATTTCAAGATCCATCTTTTACCAATTCTACTTTCGTTGGGCTGTCTTAAGCCAATGAAGCAAAAGAAAACAATTGTCAACGACACTAAGAATCAATAGGAAACTAGCGAATGAAAATTGGATAACTGTTGTAGAACTCCTTGGTTTCAAGTGCACCTGATACCTTGCACCTCGCAATATATTCTTCCGCTTTCCTGTACAAGAATTATTGTTTTTGTTTTCATTCGGTATCTTAATTTGAAAGGTTCTTGGATGTGAGTTAAATTTTTAAGGGCGATTCATTAAACTTGGGACCGATGTGCTGGTACTCCCTGAGCCAAAAAATATGTCCATTTTGTTCTTGACTATCCAGCTCCTGCTAAACCCCCAGCGACAGCTGACAGTCTGAAAAACAGTTTGTGTGTGCTCCAAAATGATTTCTTCGTAAGTTTTTTTAAATTTCTTTTAATTGTTTTTTAAATTTATAAATTTTTTATAAAAAGTTCCCAGACGTTTCTTGAAATATTTCCTTCTGGCATGTCTAGAGGTATTCTTCAGGAGTTTGTAGTCATTCCTCGAGGGATTCTTCCAGGAGTTTCTTCTGATATCTCATCGGCAGTATTTCAAACCATTCTTGTGATGATTTTTTATGGAGGAATCCCTGAGCTTGTAAAGTTTTGAGATTCTAAAGGAATCTCTGGAGCCACATGAGTACTACACAAAAACTTCCTGAAGGAATTTTGACCTATTGGTCTTCACAAAAATACTTCAATAATCCGCTGGAGAAGTGTTTGTCTCAATGTTCCTTAAGGGAATTTCCTACAAAGATTTCTTCAGAAAATTCAGTTCTTCCAATTTAGAAGCATTTTCATACATTTACGAAGGGGAATTTTGAAAAGTAAGACTAAGGTTCTCGATAGTTATTTTGCTATTAAAAGCATACGTATTTCGAACGTGATTTTCTGTTATCTTTAATATAATCTTGCAATTCAAAAACCAATTTATGTATTGCGTAATTGTTGAACTGTTCCAAATCGATGACACCGATTTCAAACAAAAAGCTTTGTATGCTTCAGATCATATGGAGCATCGGTAATGATGGGTTCTGACCGATCCGTCTAGAAACTGCTGAAACGTGATTGTCATCGTATTAAAATTATCAAGTGTACTGACTGCTTGTGCAAGCTATGCATACCAAAAGCTGCCATTGTACCGGGAACAGTTGATCCGTTCCGATATAATCCAAGGAATTCCACCAGATGATACAAAGTATCTTGGAAATGAAGCATTTAAAAGTTCTGCATCCAAAAGGAATTTTGAACGGATCTCGGAGCTCGTGTTGTTTCTCGTTCCATTTCAACTGCGACAACACTCAAACCGCATTCTCTGGCATTATCAATAAAGCGAACCGTATCTTCCAGTTAGAAGTTCTGGAATTTCCGAACATGTGTAATCAGATTAAGTCTTACTTATGGTTCTCCTTGCAAATATTTGTGAGGATAATTAATTAAGACACGTGACGGACTTCGGAGTTTCTTATTTAGAGAAACTTCATCATAAGTAGATAATATATGCATCGGGGTAGCAGCAGGAGAAGTGCTTGGATCCGGAATTCTCGATGATACCAGAAAGAAGGCTTACTACTCAATCTGCTGTGCTTCCTATACCGAGTTGATTAAACAGATCATTAAGTGCTTTGATCTGAACGAATCTAGTTCTGACTACTGCATTTAGCTTAGACCCCGAGATGCTGCACACTTTGAAGGAGTTCTAGGTGGAGGAGTGAGGAACAGGCCATCGAAAATGAGTTTTGTGAGCTGAGGACGGCAATTATCTGCAAGAACATCGAAATGGAAAAATCGGATGACTTGAAAACTTGTTGGAGAAAACTGCTGTGTTTCAAATGAGCAGATGAGAAGCAGGGTTTTCCTTTGCTAAGAAAGTTCATTGCAAACTACTAATTTGGTATTAATGCCTGTAATACTAATTTCCTTCAGAAAGAATATCAGATTTGCTGTGTTGTGATGAGCATGAGCATGAGCATGATTGACCGCCCACGGATGCAATTCCGTTATTGCCAGATCAGCTGTATTTGCACAAAGAACCAACAGATGATGTTCGGGACTAACATACATCTTCAATGTGTAAAAACTGGTGACCCATTATAAAGCAATACCGGCGCCGGCCGTGTCCGAATGCTGGTCAAGTAGGGAATGGGAAGGAACTTGTTGACATGATACTCGCTTTGAAGGAAGCCGAGAAATCCTCTGCACTTCCACGAGAAATCACTGGGATGTTGGATTGTTGGGGAAAGGATAGCAGCAGGGTTCGTTTTGGTTAACGATACGCTGAAAGTATGTAGCACTATCCGCCAAAAACAATGGACCGCTTCAATGTGACTGAAAAGAGACAAGCATAACGAAAAACAAAACAATACAAAATAGACAAAATAAAATAAAACAGGATATTAGATATTGTCTTCAAAATATGGTAAAAATAAATTATTTGTTGATTTGCAAACCAGCTCTCCTCGTAATCCTAGATGGCCAAGTGCTGCTGTACCCGCAGCTGCTGCCATCGGCACTCATCCACATCAACTCAGCCGTCGCCGACGTGATCCACATGATATCTGTTATGTCTGTGTCTAATACACTCTTCTTGCACTGACTGATTTACAAACTAAGCCTGCACACCGAATCAAAATTCACTTTGGCAGGGTTGTGGTATTTTCCTCTAAAATCTAGTTCTAGATTCTCACTTGGTTGCAGGAAACAGACTCAATAAGAAAACGAAACTCGCTTACGACCCCTAAGTTTACACGACTGCTAAACAATACACGCCATCTTCCCCTACGCGAACGACGACATTTTAGATCAGAGCTCGCTTGAGGAAATCTCATACACAACAGCCCATTTGATTGTATTCCGACAGGTGATCTCACGTTGAGATGGACATCTATAGAGGCATAAAGTTGTCAGAAGGCACGAAATACATCTGGACTCTAATTTTTATCAAATCCTTCAATACCAGCATCAATTGTTCTTTAGAAGCTTCTACCTACTTCATTGATGCAGATATTAGTTACAGTAGCAAAGTAGTCGTCTTCTTTTTTTTTTTTTTATTACGTAGCCTTGGGTAATTTCAACGCACAAACATAGCTTAATCTGGTCGTGAGTGTCAGTCGCCAAATTCTTCGCGGATGTGACCTCTCATCAGTTTAGTAATCTTCTTGAAGCGAATGCTGTTGAGGACAACCGACTGGAAGATATTGCCAAAATATCAATATCAGATTTGCTGTGTTGTGATGAAGGGAAACTAATGAATACACTTAAGCCCTATTGAAGATACCATTTTGTATCGACCAACCACAATAAATGTGTTCTGATGAGTATATATCTGTTTTATTCTGCATTCAACTCAATAGCAATTATAAAAAGAAGTGCATAAGCATTCAGGCACCTAAAAAGTTTCAGCATTCTTCTTTTACGGCACAATGTTTGAAGCTAAGATTTTTGCCAAGATATTTTACAGTTAGACACAGATAAATAAGATTTTTTTTTGTTGTAAAACTTAAAGATGGGAACGAAAAATAATGTGGCAGCCCTGCCTGAGAGGATCGCAGTAAGCCGCGCTTTTGAATTGACGTGTTTTTGTTATTTTGCTCGGTCGAAAGATTTGGTTAAGTATTCGATGAAAAAATCAAATAATAATTCATTAATTGGAAGTGAACTGGAAGTTACCATGCGAAGTGTGTGTTAACGTTTGTTACGGTTTTGTGGCACTACGCAAAGCTGTGTTGGAACGAAAGCCAAATTAATTGCGACACTGGTGTTCCACCTGAGGAGACCGAACATGGTGACGTCCTCCTGAAACCCAAAGATATTTGTTGGGAGGTGATTTTCGACACCCTAGAAAAGATGCTCATTACGTCTTTTGTTACATTTCAGCGGCTGTGATCTACAATTCGGGTGAGCTCTTTCCATTATGTCATTCTGTTGGTCAAACTCAATTTGATTCTAACATTTCGAGGATATATGAGGTGCTCTTCAGGGCGTCTCATAACTAACTATTTGACCATAATCGCTGGAAGGAGATTCTTCTGTTCTATGGTCCACGTTTCCGTTTTTTGTCCCTTCATGGAGAGAAAAATTGAGTGTGATTTTGTCAGCGGTATTCGGTTAAGTTGATCTAATGTGCAGGATCCTTGCAACAGAAAAACAACTAAACTGTGATGCCAAATTTTACCAAACTTTCCATCTGTTGAGATCCCGATAAAATTTACTCCCGAGGTGCACATTTACATATCGTGAAGTTTGCTTCAGCAGCCAACAACATATTTCATGTCCAGAAAGATCATACAAGGCGAAGTGGAACCGAATCCTTGACAGATTCATTTGAAGGAACCTAGTTTGAAAAACAAAAATCAATTCGGCTTCACGTTGGTTATCATTCACCGCAGCGACACTTAATAGAGGGATTCCATCCAGAATGTGCCGGAAATCCCAAAAATCATACCCGATCATCATTGATTTGGATGAAACTTGGCACATGAGTTCGGTACGTTGGAAAAAAAAAATCCACTGGTGTTAAGATAATTTGGGTTCAAGAGTAACTTTTGAGATGGGCGTATGTGTTTTTTCCAACATTTTACTTGAAAAATCGTAGTTCAAAAACCATTACATTTAGAGAAAAACTTTATATAAGGGAATTGTAGGGAACTAAAAAGCCTTTCTTAAAAAAATATACACAGAAAAAAAAATTTTTTTCATCAAGAAAAATCAAAAATAATTACTAAAAATAAAATATCTAAAAAAACATATTTTTAATATTTTTTTAATTTGTTGTATGGAAATTTGAGGAAAAAAAACACGTTTTAAAAAAACTCTAGGATGGACGCTCTTATAATAAAAAAGTTTTTCAAATAGCAAACTTTGGTGTATATTTCAAATTTTAGTTATTCATTCTTATAAATAAATTTTGATGTTACAATATGGTTTTGGAGATCATTACAAACAATAATGATGATAATGATAAACCACGTAAACGCAACCGTTTTCAAGATATTTCTGATTTTCTTTCAATAAAATTTCAAAACCTCAAAAAATACGCCCTTTTCATAAATTACTCGTGATATTAAAACAACAATAGCTAACGATTGTTTCTCTTGTGTTTTTAGCCTTTTTAAAACACATGTATGTGCCTCTTACTTACTCTTAACAGCTCGTCGATTGAAAAAGCTTCACTTAAAGTTATAAGACAAAAATAATGAATTACATATGGTTGGATTTATATTTATATATACCATTTATTAGTCTCGGTCATTGATAATATTACATAAACATTATATAAACTATTGATTGCTTTTATATATATTATGAATCCTGCCTTCTTCGTCATTCGAAAACAGTTTTACAAAAACTTCGTTTTCTGAAATTGGAACGAATGAGTGGTACTTTTGTGTACCTGCAATCGTTTTAGTCTGTCGGTAAATTTCATTCCATTCTGCTACCCCCTGTTCATACTCTTCATGTGATACATAACAAAACGACATTTTTGTTAAATAATCATCACTTTTTTGGTTCGCCCATTCGAATAACTCTAATGCACTTTTTATAGGGTGTTCATGTTGTACAGCAAGGCTTGCATATCTTGCCATTCGTTTTAATGTACCACCAATTGCATCGCAAGGTCCCTTACCGTGGAATGTTGCGAAAAATGCCATTCAGCATCAATATTGTATTTCTTTTAAACTTACAAAGGCTTGCAAAGTTCTTCCTATTTTTATATTGGGATGCTGCCCCGTCAGACATAAACGTAGCTTTCTTTACTTTAATTTTTGTTTGCAAAAGCTTATTAGTTTTGAAATAAACACCTGCACCGCAATCGTATCATGTTTCAACACTTCTGAGATAACAATGAAACTGATATTTTTAAGTATTCCAGATTCCGTGTAATAAATGACAAAAGGTTGAATAGTGCCTTGCTCATTACTCCAATAACTACTTTGAACAGCATCTTGAAAAACAAATGAATAATTTTCAGAAAAATCACAAATTATTATTACTTCGCCGTCTTTAAGACAACTTTCATACTAATTGTTCCAACTTTTCACAAAAATAAGCAATAAATTCATCAATTGGTTTAACAAGTGTCTCTAAACTACATCTATCAGTTGAAATCCATTGCTCAAAAGATATTTCAACTAAACCACGTTTTTCTAATTTGTCTGTTAAACTACTCTCAAAATCTGAAAAGCCTGGACATCGTTCGCATTCACGGAGGTAACATTTTTTAGTTCTAGTTGATGAGCAACATAATATTTCTTCAAAACACAATTTATAATCATTCTCGAATGAATATTTTCTAAGACCATGAAGCATCAAGTTAATGTTCTCATGAATGGTGCAAACACAAATGTTATGAGAACCTGTGCTGCCAAGTAATTTGCAATGCTTTGGTCTTAGTGCTGCAAAAGAGCTAAACCCAACAGCATTTTGATGCATCTCTTGAAATTTAATGAAAGCTTCTCTTAATGAACAAACTAAAAGGCGCTTTTGAATATGAACCCTCTTACCTTCACTTCTCACTGAAACGTAGTCGTTCATACCAGGGGTTGCTCGTGTAATCTCATCACTGTCGTAAAATTGCAAAATTTGGTTTTTTATTTCCGGGTTCAGACCGTGTCCCAGCTTTTCGTTAGGGGCAGCTAAAACACCTTCGTGCTTTGCAAGGAATTTTACTGATGAATGCGACTATGTATGAGCATATATATTGGCTGTGGTACCTTTGGAAATGCAGGTATAAAACATCTCTGGTAGTTTACAGGCAGCGTACATTAGCTGTTTTTTTATGAGAAGATATACCTGACATACGTTATAGCTGCTATTTGTCTACCTACCTTAAACAATATGTGTTACTTTCATCGCTACATCACCGAACTGTTCGGAGTGTAGTTTTCACACACTACACCCGACCTCTAACATCGTTGGAGCTTGGCAAAATAGTCAGCAGTTCGATTAATATGCTTCTTCTATATGACCCTCCGCATAATTTCATCATCTGTCCATTTCACACTTGTCGCCCCTGCGACATCTATCTCGCTGTTACTTTCATCGCTTTAGCAAATTCGCTCCCTTCATTCTCTGAGCGGCCCGACCGATACAGCCATAAAACAATTATAAATATATTGATTGCAATATTAAAACAATAGTGCTATTTATCTTGTTCTTTTCAAATGAGTCTTGTTATCATCCTGATATCAAAAGAAAAGAGGACATTAGAGTAATGTGAACGTTATAATATGAAGATCTTGGAAAATTTATCATTTCTGGTGGAAATCTCGATTAACTTAAGAAAAGAGCGAATTTTCTGAGGTTTTTTCATTCTATTGAAATAAAATCCGAAAAATCTCGAAAACGGTTGCGTTCAGGTGATTTATCATTATAATCATTATTGTTTTTAATGATCTCCAAAATCATATTGTATAATTAATTTTCATTTATAATAATGAATAACCAAAATTTGAAATATGCACCAAAGTTCGCTCTTCGGAAAACTTTTTTATTATAAGAGCGTCCATCCTAGAGTTTTTTTCAAAACGTGTCTTTTTTTTTCAAATTTCCACAAAATAAATTTGAAAAATATTAAAAATATGTTTTTTTTTATATTTGATTTTTAGTATTTATTTTCGATTTTTCTTTATGAAAAAAAAATTATTTTTTCAGTGTACATTTTTTTTACAAAGCCTTTTTAGTTCTCTACAACTCCCCCATATAAAGTTTTTCTCTAAATGTAATGGTTTTTGAACTACGATTTTTCAAGTAAAATGTTGGAAAAAAAACATACACCCATCTCAAAAGTAACTCTTGAATCCAAATAATCTTAACACCAGTGGATTTTTTTTTTCAACATACCGAAGACGTGTACCAAGTTTCATCAAAATCGAAGATAGTTGAGTTTGGTGACCGACCGATTTGGCGTGGAATCAGTCAATAGGAAAATAGTAAAAGCACCCAAGCTATACATATGTGCATGAAGTGAGTTTCCCTTTCGTTGTCTTTTTTCCCCGGATGCACAACCAAGAGTGAAAATGTAGAGTACAAACTCCCCCGTGTGCCAGCTCTTATTATGAACCGTCTCTCACCGGACCCGGCGGATTGAACCTAGGTACGGAGAGGAGCTGCAACATA
Source organism: Aedes japonicus (assembly GCA_034211315.2). Lineage (NCBI taxonomy): Eukaryota > Metazoa > Arthropoda > Insecta > Diptera > Culicidae > Aedes > Aedes japonicus. Next base: position 629,494 of record JASCZW010000014.1, on the reverse strand, counting down.
CATACACACACGCAACATGCAGCCCGCCAAGATTTATTTGCGATCCGGAGTGGCTGTTTTTCTTCACGCCTCAGGTTTTCGCTGCCGGTCCGCATATAACTCGAGACGTCGCCTTTCCAGCCGCCGCCCCAGCCAACGCCTAGAACTCTCCGGGAAGATTACATTTTCATGTTTCGTTGTCGTTATTTTTCAGCTTATTTTTTTCGTTCTTGTAGTTCTTATGCCCGAGGGTTGTTCCGGTGCGCAAAATTAGCTCCAAGGGTCATAAATTTAGAGTACATACAACAGTACAAAACAAACACACGCAAATTGTGAATAATTGCCAGCCTTGCGTTGCGCCTCGGGACCATCGACTGCCAGAATTGGATTTAACTCGAAACAAGCCTCTTTAAAATAGTTCCACTTCCGTTCCAGAGTTGAGTGGGTTTTTGTTTTGGGTTCAGAAAAAAAACAGCATCATCGACTCAAGGAATGAAATCAACCGCTGAACGACGACACTTGAAAAGCCACTTGATTGTTGGCTTTATTGGCCTTTTAAACGGCCCTTTTTTTTCACCCTCACCCTCAGGTGCTATATGAACATCATATGAGCGAGCTGAGTGCTGGAGCTGGGTTTCCCTTGTGATAAATCGGAATAGCGCATTTAGCTGCCTACTGTGGTATTGTTTATCTTTTGCAACAACAAACGCTTTCCCTTCACCTCGTGCCACTGCCGCTGATAACCACTCACTTGATGCTATTTTACACGCTCCCGCTACGTTTGAGCTTGAAGTTGATAAACAGTAATCAACGTGTAGGCGGGTGTGTGGGTGTGGGTCTGCGTTGATAAGGCGACAAAATTGGTTTGAAAATGACAATGACAATCTAGATGGCGGAACTGCTTTTGAACGAAGGATGTTGCGCTATTGATTTATTGATGGGCTTTCAACTGTACTGGGTTGGGGAAGGGTCTAGCGATCGTACATGAGTTCCGAATGGTTTCAACTAATAAATGTGATATTGCATCTAGAGCTTGTATTCACAAGATATCTTCACAAGGATCGAGGAAACGCCTTCCTATCAGTGTCAACGTTTCGTACGAGTGAATTCCGATTCTGTAGGCAATGACTTCATCCGCTAATTTCTGAGGAAATGGAATATTACTCATGAAATGTCTTCATCGCTGTGTTTTTCTGTTGAGTTGTTAGCTCTGTTCGAACATCTTTAGAAACTTATAACCTATCATCGTAGGAAATATCGTTTAGTTTATTGTAACTTTAATGAAGTTTATGATACTTTGTAGAAACACAGGGAATATCTGAGGTGTTCTGATAAGTTTAAGAAATACTTCAAAAGTGCGACAAAATCAACCAACTATCCAAAACGAATATAGATATTTAGTGAAAAGTGTCAGTCAGATGACGAATATAGAAGTTTAGTAAAAAGTGTTGTTTAGATAATAAACTGAAACCCTAATTTTAAAATTATTTTTAAATTTGAAATTCGGATTTATATTTTGTTTAGATTTCAGAGATACGCTTTTACATCTAGCTTTCAAATCGGGTTTTTACTTCAGGAAATCTCTTCGGTAAGGTGATCGTAGCAAGTCGTGCTTTGAAACTGACGTGTTTTGTTTTTGCTGCGTCGTTTTCACAAAAAAAATCAAACAATAATTCGTAATTTAACTTTAACTAATAGTGAAATCCTAAAATATCCGCTTGTTTTGGGAAAGACTTAGTGAATACAATCGATTCCCTCCCGAACTGTGTGAGTGTCGGGAGTATTTCCACATTTTACGGTTTTTTTGTGCTTTGCCCCCGCACCCGGAAGAAGAGGTACATCAGCTTAGTTTTGTTTATTAGTGGTAGTATTGTGACATCCGGAAATAAATTATAAAGTTTGAGTGTTTTGAAGTTCGATATAGAGTCGCCTCATAGCGGGAATTTGATTATTGGCAAAGTGTGGAGTGAAAAAGAAGAGAAAACGGCCATTTGTTTATCAGAAGCAGCAAACAAAGACGCATGCGCGCGTGAAAAGCTGCCATATAATTTCAGATGCATTCACCACGTAGTGATACAGTTTTTTTGGGACTTGCATATCTAACGAGCGGTTTCGCAACGTTAAATTTTGCGCTTATTTTGTCGCGAGTGCATGAAAATAATTACGAATCAACGTCGAGAATTTTTATTTTTACGAATGAGCAAGCGAGTGTCATTAAGGAAGCGGCCATGAATGAGATGTATCTGACTATAACTGTACAACAATAACCTTTTTTAAAATAACACAAATACGTGCCTGGTTTGGAAATTTAACATTACCAAATCTGAAAATGTGTTGCAGTGCCCTTATCGGTAATGTTTACATGCAGGGCTTATTGAATGTGAATGTAACCTCGGAATGGGCGTGACTCTCCAGACATTCTGAAATAGGTTGCTGGATCTGCAGTAGAGCTATCACTTTCTAGCTATCGGATTAAAGCTGCTTCCAATGGTCACTGGAGGGATTGTTGTAAACAGATTTCTTCCATAATACATTGAGTGTTATATTGCACACACACAAACACACACATATACACACGTACACACACACACACACACACACACACACAGAGAGAGAGAGAGAGGAGAGAGAGAGAGAGAGAGAGAGAGAGAGAGAGAGAGAGAGAGAGAGAGAGAGAGAGAGAGAGAGAGAGAGAGAGAGAGAGAGAGAGAGAGAGAGAGAGAGAGAGAGAGAGAGAGAGAGAGAGAGAGAGAGAGAGAGAGAGAGAGAGAGAGAGAGAGAGAGAGAGAGAGAGAGAGAGAGAGAGAGAGAGAGAGAGAGAGAGAGAGAGAGATCTCTTCGGTAAGGTCGGATTCTTTTTGGCACGAAACTATAAGAACTCTACAATAAAGAACTCTATACGAAGATTTTTCCATGCGATTCCAATTTTCTTGTTTGGAAGAACTAGACAATACTTTTAGGAGATGTTTTAATAATATTCCGGAAATGTCTGGAAGCTTAACCGATTCAATACGGTTTTTTTTCTACACCTTATTTCAACATAATTTATGGTCTACATGCTTGAACAAGTTAAAAAAAAAACCATTACATATTACTTGTAATAGCCCCACCTTACATATTACTTGTAATAGCCCCATAGAACATCATAACACTGTAATAGACATATTTTGTTTTTACAGAATACCTATGGTACTTCAAAAAATCCTTAAATTCAGATCTTGATCTAGAAATTAGAAGAAAAATTAGTATCTTCGATTTAATTCTAACTACCTTTGCTTATCTTCGCTGCTTAATTTCTGCTGCTTGCTGCTTAATTTCTAGTTACAGGTATTCCACTAAACAGCTCAAACCCTCTAGGATTCAGATCTTGATTAGTACGAGACACTGAAGAAGTCTGCACATTGTTGACGAAATACGCGTATCTGTCGAAGATAAGCAAAGGTAGTTGGAATGAAATGGAAGATACTAATTTTTCTTCTAATTTCTAGTTACAGGTATTCCACTAAACAGCTCAAACCCTCTAGGATTCAGATCTTGATGTTCCACATGATCAACAAAGCCATATACGATGTCTCCACCGTACGTATGAGTTGAAATAGCTCCACGGAGCATCATAACACTATAATAGACATGTTACAGTTTTTCTAGAATACCTATGGTACTCCAAACTACCTTGAATACTGATATTGATGTTTTTTTTTGTAGAGCCGTAAGAACCGTAATATGACCCATTTGATGAACAGCATCCTTGCTGTTGGTTTAAATCGGTCGTCAAATTGGATATTTCAGCGTATTATTGTATTCCATTGAAATAACCCACCCACACTTGTGAGTGGCCCCAACGGCATCCTTACTGTTGGAGTAAGGCGGTTCTCAAACTCGAGGTCTTAAAGTAAAGGGTGTACGGAATCAAATTGCAACACACGCATAACTTTTTTTTTGCGTGGCAATCCCTTTTTTCTTCATATCTTCCTCCGATTTCACTTCCTTAGGATGTTTCAGAAGACGAAGTAGACGCTTTTGGAGGCATTCCTTTAGTACACCTGCCAGTTGTCACAAATGGGGTTCTCCGCTTTCCGCACGAGCAAATTGCTTGCCAAATCACATATTTTTTGGCAAACTTTGACATCTTCTGCTTTTTAACGTCCTCTAACGTTCGATGTCCCAATTTATGATGAGCAGTGAAAAACTGGAGCCACGGAAGCTTTCGGAAGTCTGCTTTTACATACGTCTCATCATCCATAAGAAGGCAGTGTAGTTTCGTCAACATCTGGGTGTAGAGCTTCCGTGCACGTGTTTCACCTATCGTATTTTGCCGTTCATCGCGATTAGGCGCCTTTTGGACTTTGTACGTGTGTAGTCCTTCACGTTTTTCCGCATCTTGCACGAAAGTTTTGGTTAGATTCAGTTTCTTCGACACATCTCGAACTGAACTGTTGGGATTCCTCTTGATAGCTTGAACTACCCCGCTTGTGATCCTTAACACGATACGGAGATCCATTTTTGCCACTTTTTTCTTTCCGATCGATGGTCAAACGTTCGTGGTACCGTGGTTCGTGGTAAAACTTCCTGCTGATGGCACGATAAGAAAGATCCGGATTTTCGAGGTACATGTGAAAAATTTCTTTGCGCCCCTGCCGTTCTTCCGACTACATCTTCGCAACGATTGCACATCGGCTAGTGAAACTTATACAGCGTAAACAAATACACATTGAACTAATTACACCAAAAATTTCAAGCATTTGAATGTTAATAACTCATTCATTCCTCGTTAAAATTGCAAAATAAAACGTTCAATAAAATTGTTCTTGTTAGTTAACTTTAGAAAAAATCGAAATAAGAGGTCTTGTATTCCCGATTTTCATACTAAATTCACCAAATGCACAGTATTTCCCTATCACAGATTACAAATTCTAGCAACCGAGGTTTCAAATGCAGTAGCGAATGATATATATACGGAGTGCACCATCGTCCATCACATGCTTCATTCGTGCGGCTATCTTTGGGCTGGCAGGAGCGGTCATGGTCACCATTTAAAATCCGACTTTTTCAGGATGACAATTCAAGCAAAACAATGCATTAGGTCCTAAGTAACAATGAGAGACTCTCTTTGTCGACTTTCTCTTTGGGTAATAACTTGTCTATTAAACGATTTGATGATGTTTTCTACGTATTGAATCCGTAATCAAACTTTATACTACCGTACTGTATGTTGAAAATAGTTAAACATGTTTCTAAAAAGCCGTAGTAGCCCAAAGAGAAAGTCGACAAAGAGAGTCTCTCATTGTTACTTAGGACCTAATGCATTGTTTTGCTTGAATTTTGGGCTCTGAGAAAGCGCAACGACAAAGTCGACAATTGCTGTAATCATTAAGTCGAATTAAATTAAATTAAACTTCTATGCAGCATACACCCTCCCAATCAGTGGTAGCTTTGCTGATAAGTTTTCCAAAATTCTAAACAGGATAACGACCTGAAAATTGTATTCCAAGATTTGCGGAAGCCGTATTGTAAAGATCGATCGGGCCCTGTATTAGCAACCTATTCGCTTCCTTCTCACATGTGCAACATTTGATTTTAATACCATTATAAATCATTTTTCATCATCTCTCTGCAGCCGTCTGGTTCAACACCACAGTAAAAAGCTTGATGATAACACGTTGAACCAAACTCTGTATCGCCGTAGCTTGTCTCCAGTTTGAAGTCCTACCTTTAACAGGTTACCCAAAAAAAAACCCCAAAATCCAAGTTTACCTAACCTCATTCCCGGTTTAATTTCAATCCCATCAAATGTTCTGAAAGATTACTTCGCTTAAGGTGATTTCGCTCCATTGAGTAATTCGCACCTATTTCACCACAAGCGACATCAATCAGTGCAGTGACGCTCACTCTCATGGAATTGCAGTTGATGGTGAAATTCCAAGAGCTAGCCTAGTATGTATAGGAAGCCAATTGCAGCTTTGTTTTGTTTTGCGTTTTTGCTGTTGATATATATCTATCCGTCCGTATCTGAAAACGGAATGATAAAATTGGCATCACAACACAAACAGTGCGTGTATGTAAACTGCCGGGAGAAAATGTGCAGACATACAGCCACAAGTGCAACCACCGAAATCAACCGGCAAACTGAAATTACGCTGCATCGTAAGTCCGGACTGCTAGTAGTAGTTGTGCAGCGATGAATGTTGACCGGTGCATTCAAACAGCGATACAATGTGATACAACGGCGTCTGCTGTGCTGGTAGTGGTGGTTGCTTGTGATGCACCACCCGGTTGTCAACGCAACCGGCATCGGTCTCTCCGATGACAACCCGAAAAATCTCAAAACAAATGGATTTGAAAATGTCCTCGAACGTAAAAAATGCCGGCCGGCCGGCGAAACACGACCATAGGCACACAGCGAGAGACAAGGTGAATATTCTCGTTTTGGCTGTATCATCACCATCATCATCATCATCATCATCAGTGCCGATGAGTAAACAGGCTTGAATTGCGTCATTTTTGTCACGTACGTGGAGGTATGCAAATATAGAGAGAATGCAAAAGTGCATTTAAATAACACGCTTCGGCGATGCTCCGTTTGATCGCGGGCGACGCCACGGGAGGACGAGGTCAATGAATGCATCGCGGCGAGCAGCGATTTTATCGTCATTGAGTCTTGGCGTGTTTGTTCTGATTTCTGAGTTTTTTTTTTGGTTGCGTGGCAGTGGGTGGTTGGGTGAGAAAAATGAGGTCATTGGGATGATTGTTCAATTATGAAGTAGGCGGATTTTTTTCTGTACCAGGGGATTTTGCCGTTGAATCATCGCTGAAATATTTCTAGTAAATACTGTGGATTGATCGTGAAGGCAAGATTTTTGAATAACTTTAGTTTTATATCTATTCTGAGAAATGATGCGCATACCCAAACTTGTGGCACTATCAACAAATTTAACAATATCATTGTCAAAGAACAGTGTTGGTTCTAAAAATTTTTGAAAAGAACCATTTGATATAAAAATAGCATTCGTTTTCCTAAAATTCAAGGTGAGTATATTATTGACAGATCCTCCTCAAATCACCATTTATTTTCTGAGAGATTTCAGCAACAGAATTACTAGAACAATCAAAGTATATAGTTGAACATCATCAGCATTTTGCATTTTTTATTATATCAGAAAGGACGTTGGTATACAAAGAAAAGAAAATTGGCCCCAGCATAGAGCCCTCCCTAGCAAAGGAAAATAACAAACTGATATCATATAAGTAACAAGTTCTGTTATCCCAGTTATCGTTTTGATTTCAGCTGTTATCGCATAACAAATTGAGTTATCACCATTGGCAAATTTTGTTATCATATGTTATCATTTTGAACACACTATTTTTTATGAACGTTATAAGTTGAATTGTAAAACTATAAATATTTCCAGCATTTTAGAACAAGAAATTTTGCTTGAAATCAAAATATTTTTTTAAGTTATTCGCATGAGAATTTGATTTCAAATTGATAACATAATTTGTTACTATTTCAATAAATTTGTTAATAAGTTGTTCTCAGTGATAACAAAATTAGTTATTATTATGATATTCAATGAGTATTTTTTGTTATTCATTCTGTTATTTTGGCTGTTTATTCAGCCTGAATGATAACATATTCAGTGATCGAAAAATGATAACCTGATATTAGAACTTGTTATCAATTTGATATAATCCTTTGCTCGGGCTGGGGAACACCAGATGATACGGGAAGAAATCGAGATAGAACTCCATCACTGAAAACAGCTTGTGTTCGCTTGCTTAAATATGACCCAATAAAATTTGAAGCATGGACGGAAAACCCAAAATTTTATCTCAGTTTATAGCATAAAATTCCATGCGACACAGTGTCAAATGATAACAACTGAACGGCTTCTGTCGAGAACTACTTAGACTAACATCGCCAGTTATCTTGAGCATAGCTGTTTTGGTATTGTAATTTTTAAAATAGCCACACTTGAACTGGTTTAATAGATTATGATGTAGAAGGAGATGATAGTTCCGTTGATGTACGGCAGGTTGTGAAAATTGAATAGAAGTATTGAAAGTTGAGCGAAGGGCTTGGATATAGCAGTACTCGAACTAAGCACGCATTCCTTTGCCTAACATCCCACTGCGGGGTAGGTCGAGGCGTGGACGAGTCCGCCAACTCAACGTTTGGGAAGCGCTCATGTACCACTGATAGCTTTGTGATAGTTTCTCTAGCGATATGTATACACTCTGTTTTTGATGCGCACATGGAAGAGGAACTCTCTCCTTTTTTGGGTTGGTTTTTGATTCGCAACGTCTGAGATCACTCAAGTTTTTTTTCTCGTCATCTCTAACGTAGAGACCTCGGAGAGAAACACCGTAAAGCGTTGTTATGCTGGTCCCCACCAGTATGATTAATGGTTACCACCATTCAAAAATATTGCATTTTCTATGCAATATTAATCTAAAAATTTATTGAAATGGCGATACTCAAGCTATTGACAGCATTATATCTTTGAATATTCAACATCCAAAGGTAACATAGATTGCTTATAATGCCCAACCTACTCCACGGCCAATATTATATCGAATAATCATAATAGAAACCACAGTTACGACCGAATTGATTAAGTTGATTCCTAATTTAATCTATACAAAAATGAATTTCTGTCTGTCTATCTGAATCTTATAGACTCGGAGACTACTGAACCGATCGGCGTGAAAATTTGTATGCAGGGGTTTTTGGGGTCGGGAAAGGTTCTTACGATGGTTTGAGATCTCTCCTCCCTCTGGAAAGGGGGGGGGGGGGGCTCCCATACAAATTCAACACAAAGTTCTGCATAACTTAAGAACTAATCAAGCGAATGGAACCAAATTTAGCATGTTGGGGTTTTTGGAGGAAGAATTTTTTTCTATGGTAGGTTGAGATTCCTCCGCCTTCTGGAAAGGGGAGGCTCGCATACAAATGAAACAGAAGTTTCTGTATAACTCAAGCAAATGGAACCAAATTTGGGCTGTGGGGATTTTGGAGGCAAGAAATGTTTCTAAGTTGGTTCGAGACCCCTTCTCTCTCTGTTAGGGGGGAGGCTCTCATACAAACTTCAAATTTAAACCAAATATGAGAATTATGCCTACTGTTACGAAAATTTGTATGCAAGGTTTTTTTGGGGTCGGAAATGTTCTTATGATGATTCGAGACTCCTTTCCTTTCGGAAGCGGGGGGGGGGGGGGTAGGGGGTGTCCCTTGAAAACAAGATACAAATTTCTACATAACTCGAGAACTAACCAAGCGAATGGAACCAATTTTGGCATGTGGGAGATTTTGGAGGCAGGATTTTTTTCCATGGTAGTTTGAGACCCCCCCCCCCTCCCTTATCTGGAAGGAATGTCTCTCATACAAATGAAACAGAAATTTCAATCAAACATGAGAATTATTTAGGCAACTTGAACCCCTTCTCAGTCAAGAATGGGGGTTGGTCTCAGTGCTACATTATGCAAAAGAAGTTAATCTCAGTTTATGTAAGGGAAAATTATGTTCAAACTGTACGGCGTAGTTTGAAGATTAATGTTTTGTGCGTAGAAATGCTTCTACGCACAAAGAAAAACCATTGTAGAAACTAAAGATTGTAGAGGGTTCAATTAAAAATGAACGCACATTAGCAAACAAAAATTTAAAAAAAACTTATTTTCCTTCCTATTTTCATCTTATTTTCATTCATTTAGTAGCAAGGCTCGCACCGGGTTCAGCTAGTTTAAACTAAAAGTATCTCCACCGATGCGTTAAGTTCTTTAGATTGAACAATATCTTGGAAATTCACACCTAAAAACACAACCTAAACCACCAGACTTTTTGAGAAACGTCTCCTTGAACTTTTTTGGTGGAGTTTTTCCTGAACTAAGTTTCTAAACATCTGATGAATCTTATCCTGAATTTTGAGGAAATTACTCTGCAGAATTTCATTTATGAACATTAAATACCTACTCGAACTTTAGGGAAGTACTCCCTATGCTTCTGGACAGCTTATTTTTGTTATTCGGAGAGATTTCTTCCTGAACTCTGGAAAAGTCCTGAATGTCGATAAAGTCTCTTTCTGAAATTCTGAAATGTACCCTGCTAAATTTCGAGAAAGCTCTCTAGCACTTCTGGGGAGTTCCAAATGAACTGTTGGGGATCCTCTCCTCAACTTCTGGGAACTTTCTTTCCTGAACATCTGGGAAGTCCTATCCCGAATTTCAGAGAAGATCACTCTTGAACTTTTTGGACGTATAATCCTGAGATTTGGCGAAGTTTGTTCCTGAATTTTTATAAATTATAGGTAGTTCCGCATTTGGTAAGTGTCTTCGTAGACTCCGATGGGGTTTTTTCCCGAAGTTCTGGAAAGTTTAACCTAAACTTGTAAGAAGTACTCTACCTATTCCCTAAACTTCTTCCTAAATTTCTGAGAAGTCCTCTCATGAACTCCTGGGAAGTATGATCTTGCACTATGGGGATGTTTGTTCCTGAATTTTTGGGATATTCCTGATTGGACTACTAAAACTTAGACCTTTGGAGATCTTCGTGAAGAAATGTACTGAAATAATACTTTTAGAAGTAAGTTAGACAAAATTTTAAGATTAATTTCAAAAGATCGGCACTTTTACGGTTATTCTAAGTCACTAGTGAGGCCACCTACTGCGCTGGAGTGAAAAACTAGAGTGGATCCATAAACAGCGTTGAAGCGTGAGGAAGCATATGGTTCTACAAAACCTGCTCGATGTAATATTCAGTGTTTATTTTCACGTTAGGTAATATGAAAAGAAGAGGAAGTTTTCCTTTTCGAGAAACGGCGCCCCATACCTAGATTTTCAATTCAACAGCTAGTATATCGCTTAGATTATTGGCAAGACTTACCATACACACGATCATTTTGTTGATTATGACTGTCCTGAAGGAGGACGAGCTTTTCATCAGGAAGTAAAATCTCGCAGTCATCGTGCCGAACTAAAAGATTTTTGCTGCTTTCGAACCTGGCTTGCTATTGACGCTCCGTCAACCCGTAAACCCGTTGTTTCTTGTGCGGCTTGCATTCAAGATCATGTCTGAGGAGCCTGTTCATTGAAGCAGGGGACATTTGAAATTGTTTGCGCCTCCTTTGTGTTTAATATGGACATTTCCAGTGTCCTTGAACCGTTTCAAGGTACGAAAAACAAAACGCTTACTCACTCCGAACTGCTTAAGGCTATTGAATATCAGACACGATCTAAGTTTTTGCAAATGTGATTTTAAAACTTGCTCCCGTATGATTTCCATGGTAGCTTATAAATATAAACAAACGGACGTCAACCCTTCAAACACTCCGGAACTTCGCCCAATTGAAAAATTTTCGGCAATCATGAAGGCAAAGCTCGTTAAAACTCCAAAACTGATAGAAAATGAACTTGAACTAAAGAAAGTGTGGTTAAAAGTAAGTAAGCAAGTTTATATATTATATATATATATATATATATATATGTATATTATATATCAATATAATATATATATATATATATATATATAATATATATATATATATATATATATATATATATATATATATATATATATATATATATATATATATATATATGTATATTTATATAATATAAATAAATATATAAAATTAAATAATTATTTTATTATATTTATATATTAATATAAATTATTTATTAATATATAAATAATTATATATAATTAATTATGCTTAGAATTAATTAATAATTTATATAAATCTATTCTATATTATTATAAATTTATTATATATTATAATATTTATCATTGCCCAAAATTTGATGAGAGGGGTCAAGGCAAAGGTGCGGGCATTTGGGTTGGGAGAAGAGGTTCATTAAACCAATGATGTCAAAACTTAACCATTTAGTAGTACTTTGTTTCCAGAAAGTTTTAAAAGAATCGGGCTCAAGGAAAATTTTGGTGACCTATTTTGTGTGTCCAAATTTCATCGAATACAGTCTTTACTATCATTACACCTCAAATAAACTCTAGCCTTGAGCGCGTTCATGCTCCAAAATCATCTTAACAGCTTCCAAGATCTGAACCTATCTACATTGAAACTCAATCCTCCCCAGTGATGGTTTCATTGAATTTTCAAACGTAGGTCGCTATCAACAATGTTGGAGTTCCATTGTCAAAATTCAAATGTTCGAAAGTCAAAGTACCATTAATTGTATTACTTCCTCAGTCATTGGTTGCATTAAAACAACCGGAGATAACACGTCTAGTTCACTCGATAACCTCTATTTAGAATGTTTGAACAAATGGAACACGGAATGATTCGAATTTGCATTCAGGGCGCACATCTGCAAGCAAACTGATAGCTCCAGATGGTTCTTGTTTGTACTTCCTCGATGAATGCAAATGCCCAAGTGCCAGCAAAGCAGAACTAAGCGCAATCGAAGGTTCAAATTCAGAATTTTGAACTCTGATAAGAGCGCTTTCTTCGTTGCAGTCTCATTAATTCGAAACACAGTTGCTTGGTAGCTTAAACTTATCGTCTGACATCAGCAGCAATTCTCAGGAAGATACATTCCAAGTCATAACTTCTGATTGATATTGGAGTCTACTCAGCTCGACGAAGTGAACTATTACCGATCCAATCACCCTCTCCAGTATTGGCACGAAGCAATTTAAACATACCGCAGTAGGCGTAGTGAGAATGTGATTGCGATCTAGTTGGCTGTTCTGTTAGTAATGAATTAAGTCATCGAATCAACGACGCTATAACGGGTATAACTATAATTTCCAACCGAACGGAAGTCATCCATTCCGGGAATCGTTCGTTGGCCACCGTAGGTGCACACGAATAACACCCCTTGTGTATATGCGTCACCAACAAACACCCTGGCAAAGCGGTAATGGTAAATATAATGCAGCAGCAGTTAATCTTCCGAGATGGCGCCGAAAGTTTGTATTGTTTTCCGGTTCGCAATTACACTGGGCGACTTAATTTTGGGTGCAGGTCCTGGGAAAAAAAGTGTTTCGAATTTATAATAGAGGGAAAATAATTCATTTTGGAAATTCGTATTTGTGTGAATTTCAATTTGATGTTCTTGTAAAAGTGGAATCCACCAGGCTGATGTTAAAATTTTGTCTACCAATGCACATTTCTACATTTGCTCCGTATGGCGGCTAGACAATTCCGTTGCCGTGTAAACATCTTATCCATAAATCACAAATCTGCGCGTAGTAACAGTAACTTTTGTAAAGCGAAAAATACTGCTGCTGCAGTGCACTGCCTGCCTCTCGTACGCATTTAATTACATGTTTATGCGGCGTAAGTTCAGTATGTATCATATAGAGTGCCGACCGATGGTGTTTGGAATCGAGCTTGGCGTTGGATCCGGTTCAGATTAATTCGACAGTCAGTGTAGTTTAACTCGTTTTCGTTGAACTTTGATGGCAAAAAAGGGGATAATATAACGAATTGCTCAATCCTTATCCGATCATCAGTGAATTACAACTGAAGCGTTTCTCGCTCGATATTCTAGAACTGATATGGTCCAGGATCTAGGTCAAAGCTTTCGATTTCACCAGAAGGGCGTTTTTTTTAACGCATGCATTTAATCGTGGGAATCAACTCAGCAATGCGATCATTTCTCGAGTACAGTCGAGAATAAGCAATTATTCTTCAAACAAAGTGTTGCTAGAAGTGTTGGAACTATTCCCTGTTCGGAATATGTTGCATTCTATACACCAAAGCTGTGTCGGTACAATGTATCTACCTTTGATGCTTTTATGTCCCTTTCAACGCCTTTCACAGGTAGGGGGACAATCTTATGCTGACAAGTGCAACAAACATAAAAATCTTTTATTATCCTTAGCCAACTTGGAGGTTGTCAACGGAACGATTTTGGAAGAAGCAGACAAGAGATAAACAGGGAAAAGTGATAACTGAAACGAATTGGTGAATACCTCGGAAAAGAAAAGTAGGAGGCTACGGATTCGGTTAATAAGCCATCATAAACGGATATAGCACTCCACAAATCTCAGGTAAGATTGAAGGAAAGTTCTGTTTAGTGCTAAGATGCTAATGTGTCGAACAGGATTTTCAATTTCAAGAAGAAAATGCCGAAAGCAATCATGTCAGGATTAGTTGAGACTTTGTGTCTTAGTGTTTATTGGAAATTAATATAATTATTTCAGTTCATGTTGGTAACAGATCATTTCAAATTCACTTTAATATAACATTTAATAGATTTGAGTTTCTCAGAAAAGTTCGTTTGTCTGTTTGTCGTTTAATTCTAGGTGTCTCACCTCTGCAATCTTCAACGTATTTTCTAATACTAAGCGACGGCAGTGCATCTGAAATGAGAAAGAAAAACATTGAATTAATTTTGTGTTTACATTTCATTGCCCTAGAATTCCTAAGGATGCTTTAAGGGAAAAGCACGGTTTTCGATTGCCCCATTGGCTGATTTGGGGTTTCAGAAGAGCATTTGAATGATTGGTGGTAGGGAAATCAAAAGAATCCAATATCAAGGGGTGAAAAATTACCGAATACCCCTTTGGCACTTTATGATAATGAGCAGCGGCCCTACCTTTGAGCGATCTTGATTTGTTACTTTTTCAGTCTATCCTTCGGAAGTCATCCGGTTCCTTAGTATGGCCTTCTGCATAGTTTATTATCCAGTGGTCGGATTGTGTAATCAACCGAACCCTCAAAGGGCGTTGCCAAATCGAATCTTAATTACCCACTGAACTGTCCGTGATTAATTGAAAAATAAAACTCGCCTCAAGTGTCCAATTTGCATTTCCCAAGATCCACATTCCACTGAATGCGTTGGATAAATTATTGTCTAGTAGCGATTCGAAAGAAAAGAACCATAGTGAAAGGAATTCGCCATTACCTCCTTGATCATCTTATCAACGAGAGTGTCCGGAGGCAATGTCAACAATCCTTGTCTCCATAAAGTGAAAGGACGACCACTGAGTTCCCGGTTTGGCTTGCCGGGCCCGACTTTACCACCGGGGCGGTTATTGACCGACCACCGTCCGACTGTTTCCAGTCTGGCCACCATGGCAACGACGACGACGACGACGACGATGATGATGATGATGATGATGATGTGATTGCTTTGATTTTGCAAAAAAAAGGCTTCTCCAACATTCCTAACCGTTGCACTGTGGAACGATTGACCAAATTTCGCGGCGAAAATCGATGACTAGAAAAACGTTCGATCGAAACGATCTTAAACATATGATCTCTCTTTTGGTTTGAATGGTGACGAGGGTGGTCCTCTTAAGCTCATAAAAAAATGATAACTTTTTATTTTTGTGATTTAGTGGAATTTTTCTTCTACACAATTGAAGATAACTTAATTTAAAGAAACTTTGCTAAAAAACTCAACTTTTATCTCATCCACGGATCGATTTATATCAGTATTTCTAACTTAAGTTAGGGTGGGTCTTAAAACAATTTCAATTTCCTAATTTCTTTATTTAAATTACAATTTTAAAACATTGTCAGGATGATTTTTAGGGCATTATATGAAGAGGCACTCGGTTTTGGTCGTCAGCCACTAAATGCCACAATTATTTTTTTGAAGGTAGGATATGTCTCCCTTAACTCAGCCTATTATGCAATAATCAATTACATTTTCTATTATAACTCATAAATTTGCGGAGCTGTAAGCGAGATTCAATTAGCTAGACACTTGCTAAGATAAGTTTAATAAGACATTTGGTAGTATGTATCACGAAAAGGCACACAACACTTTTTATAAAGTCAGAAACATTCGAAAGATATGGATTTAATGTCGGTCTATAAACACCAAATTGGGTCTATTTATGGATGCAACTTCGTCTCATTCGATGGATTTATTACTAAATTCAGTCTTTGTACGATTTTTTTTTTTTCTAATTTTATGAATTAAGGCATTGCTAGTTGTATTCGATTTACTTGATACAACATTTCTCAAAACAAACTCAAGTAAAACTACCTCGAAACACTTAAGTGATGTTCATATATGATTTATCAGTCATTTAATAATGAAATAATTATAGTTCACTATACAATGATTTTGTTCCTTCGGTTTGTGTTAATATAAGTTAGTTTGTAACATGTAACTATTTTCTGTACATCTAGATTGCATTACTTGCTTTATCGATTCAATTAAGCCAAATTTAGATCACTTGAAGAGAGTGTAGATTATCTGTTCAGCTTAACCAGTGAAATCATGATGCCCCAAAAGTTCAAGAAATCGACAATTACGCGGAAGTGAACAACTATAAGTTGATTAGTATTCTCTCAATGGTTTTGGATTACATTGGTCATCCTAATAGCAATATGATTTTGTTGATTATCGCTAAATTAATGACACATTTGGTACATAGGCCGAATGAAGGAGCTAGGCTAACATTACATCCCCTTACCCTAATATGAAACATTTGAATTGATCATTACAATTTGATATATTAAACTGGCTTGGTTTTGCATGACAAATAGGACTTGATTGCGAAGTTTAGAATATTCAGTATTTTACCAGCGATCATTGTTTGTTAAAAAAATATATTGGACCATTAAGATTTTGCAGTCACTCATAAAGTAAAACTCGACAAAATTTTGAATTTGTTCGTAACAGTTGACAGCTCTAAACTTCGTAAAGCTTGATAGTATAAAACATCTAGGAGTTTGTATTACCTCAAAATTAGCTAGACAATCGACAAACAGGTTAAGAAATATATTTAAGACAAGTAGAACAGTGGTTAGTTTTTGTAAACAATGCAAACCTTCGTGGCCATTAGGAAAACTTATCTACAAAACAGTGCCAGCACTTGCCATTTTATATGGAACAAAAGTAGGTGTACTAACGAAAAAAAGCAGAGTATCAATAGTATTTTTGGAAACTAATTTTAAAAACCATTTCTATTCACTGTGGGAAACCTGAAAATTTAAAATTTAATACTAGAAAACTACTAGAAGGAAAAACTTAAAATAGAAGGGCTAGGGTAGGCAGAACTAGCTATTACGGTTATATTTTAAGAAGAAAAAATAGGCATCCTATAAAGAAAAAGAAGGAGGAATGACATAGAAGGACTGATTGCTTCAGGATCTCAATAGATATAATGAAATTAATAAGGAAAATTGGAAGCAGTTAGCATGAGATAAAAAAAAACTTAAAATAACAGCCGAAGAATTATATAAAGAAGAATGGAGCAAAATCTCTGATGGGGAGTCTTCCGAAGATAATAGTAAAGCTACGAAAAAGTTCAAATGAAATAGAAGTAGAAATAGATTGGCAGCACTGAAAATGTATGTACCTCTTACGCCACTGGCGAGGGTGGAAGTATAAAATTATTAAAGATATTCCATATGCTTAATAACAAATTAAGTAGTATCACAATCTCTAGCTTCAGGGTAATCTCTAGCTAAATCAAGGTAAGCAAATCAAATTTATTTCTCTGCTTTTTGTCATATATTTATATAACACCATATGTTGAGATAAAGGACGGGACCATCAGAGCACCCTATAGAAGCGAATTGGATAGGAAGAGTGGGTCTGCCAACTTCCTGTTGTTAACATTTCGTGAAAAGAGGGCGGGCTCTTCTCCCCATCTAGTGGGAAATTTTACTAGGCGAGGGCTCGGTTTTGTTTCTGAATCGAGATTCTCTTTAGACCCATGTAGCTTTTGGTTACGCGTAAATGTATCTGCTTTCGGGCCCACTATACGTGCTTATGGCCCTTCATACAGGAACATGATGAAACATTTACTACAGTATAACCTTGATCAAATCGTTTACTTAAAACAGTCCAGTGCTATAGGCAGTTGCCTTGCTACACTAGATGGTAGTTCACATCATCACATCATCACAACTCTAAAATTCGTAAAGAATATGAAGATGAAAGTTCGTTAAGCACTAAATAGTCTACGAGTTTTGTTTTTGCAACTGCAGGTATACTTCGGTAGTACGTACATCAACTTTCTCACTTAAAATCTAAACTTCATAAAAACTACTGATTGTATCTGAAATCAAAAAAACAATAAAAAAAAGAGCAGAATGTTGTTCTTTCTTTTAGTTTTATAAAATTTCAGATACAACCAGTAGTTTTCATGTGATTTGAAGTGAGAAAGTTGATGAGTTTCTAATATCTTGTCAGTCGGATAGCGTCAAACTGTGGTACCAAAGTCTGTATAGTTGCGTGACTCAAGAAGATAAGAGCTGCGTTGGTAAGTTTTAGAAATATCTGGAGACAAAATGAAACAAAATTGCGCGCCCAAATCTGAATTCTTAATTCCCCCGTAAAATCTGCAGAGTTTTAAACCGGTGGAACAAGGTGTCCATCAGCGGATAATACTAACAAGCTACCGAAATTAATCAAATTTTATTCATGGTATATACTTCGCGACTGTTGTTCGCAAATCTGAATCTCGGATGCTCAGTTCCTTCGACAATGTCACCGAATTCCGAAATCAACTGGAAGCCGCAGACACTTCAAAGGAGCAGTGCAGCTCGAATTCGTAACCAATTGAGCTCAAATTTTGAGAGAAGAGTCAGAACCTGCCATGCAATCGAGTGCGTGGGGTAGACCTGGTCGATACTTTAAACCACTATAACACTCATATAAAAGCTTGTACCTTTTTTTTATAGGAAAGTGTGGAAAATACTCGTCCCCATCTTTTTTTTTTTTTGTTGGGGCGTAGAACCACTGCGTCCACTGAGTTAAACTTTTGAGGTAAGTGACCTCCAACTTGGTCATGCCACGTCTATATCGACTACCTAACACCTAGGAAATCTCCAGCACAGCATTGAAATTGATTTTCTAGCAAATCTCAATGATTTTGACATTCGCATTGAAAACGTACATGGTGCAGAACTTCTCAAATCGGGACGAACGCCAGCAGACTATTACCAAAAGGTATGCTCGGAAGCTATACGGAGCTGCTAATGAAATACCGTTGCTGAGTCATTTATAATAAAGACTCGCCCACAATAGATCCGTTTGCGTTCCGTTGACGTAAATTTTACAGAAAACCTTTGGGAAAACTGTCAAATTCACGCAAACGCATCCGCAACGTATCAATTCTTGGTAAGGCGTACATCAAAGCGAATGTTAAGCAGGTGCCGAAACTGGAATATTTCAAGGGTAAGGACTAGTTTGTTGTGACTGAATGTTTCAAATGGAAAAAGCTATTGGAATTTACTTCAAAGTACCTGATATGGCGGGCCTTATTTATTTGTGGCAAACGAAGTGAACCATTTGTGACCAACGGCACTTAGAAACGGTATTTTTAGTGACTGTAGCTCGGACGGTCACTAAAACTGCCATTAAATGAATCGAGCAAGTGTATTATCTGAGAGACATTAAAACATAAATACATGGAACCAAAGAGCTCCGGTCTAACACGTCTGTCAATTGAATTCACCATCGTTCTAACCAATCAGTAGAAAACAAATTATAGAAGTGTGCAGCATCTTTAAAACCGTCTGACGTATTTCATCCGGTGATAAAGTATTGAAAATATTAAGAGAAAGAGAACAGCAAATTTTCAAATATTTAGTTTCCATTGTTATTAAGGTATTCCTATTAAAATCTTCCGACGTTCGATGGGGCTTACAGATTTTCGTGAGTTTGAGCTTCGGTCATCTGATTTTCCAATCCTAATATGAAATGAGTATAGCATTACTATACTTTAAGGACGAATTCCCTCAATGTCACTTTTTAGTGGTCCCAACAGCATCCTTACTGTTGGTTTAAATCGGTCCTCAAACTCGATGTTTGGATGTATTCTTGTATTCCATTGAAATAAACCACCCCAAATTGTAATTGCTACCAATAGCATCCTTACTGTTGGTTTAAATCTGTCCTCAAAGTCGATGTTTTAATATATTCTTGTATTCTTCTGAAATAAACCACCCACACTTGTGAGTGGCCCCAACAGCATCTTTACTGTTGGTGTAAACCGATGCCAAAATTTGAATAACTTTAATGTCATCTTTGTACAGAGAATAAACCGAGAACATAGTTAAATATCTTATTTGCTGCCGACGTCAGTTCAGACGACAAAAATTCTTTGGAGTGTCTTCTTTATCGTAAAGTTCACCCGAAGTTTCTGAGACACTCCTTTCCAAAGTTACAGACCGAAAAGCAAAGCAGTGTCGCAGCGCTCCGAGCACCCGGATAGCTCGACCGTTATTGTATCTTCTTCGTTCTGAGGTTACTCGGAATTGGATTCAACAAGCTAGCAAAATTTTGCGCAACAATTCGAGCCCCAATTCACTGATCTTCGCGACTGTTTTTTGAGCTGATTGAGCACGTGCATTGTCATGATGAATAATGATTTATTTCTTCTGCAAACCGGGTCTATTTTCACAATTTTTTTCCATGCAACTGGTCCAAAAGGTCACAATAGTAATCAGAGAAGCTTGTCTTACCACTTTGGATATAATCTATTAATAAAATTCCTTTTGCATACCAAAAAACTGACTCTAACACCTTCTTGACCGATTTCTGGACACGAACTCGCTTCGAAGCCGAAGTGCCAGGTTCACACCACTCCTTAGCCTCTTGTTTTGATTCAGGAACATGGTGGTTGAACCAAGTCTCACATTTCATCAATATAGAATCGACGCAGAAAATCCATTTTATCCTTTCGAAATTGCTCCAAATATTGCTCAGAAATGCGGCACCCAGTTTTTTTTAACTCAAAACTTTAACCAAAATATGCCATATAGTTCCATGTGAATTAAATTATTAGAATTGAAATAATCGAGCTTATTATTGAACTAGCTGATCCCGGTGCGAGCGTTGCTACGCCTGCAACTAAAGGAATGAGCATGATACATGAGACCAGGCCGATTTTTTTTGAATAAAAAAAAAAGAAAAGGTTTGTTTTTAGCCAAGAAAGGGTTCATGACTTCAACAGAACATCTTTCTTACCCAGACAATACCAGTTTAGTGGCTTCAGTTACCTAGATAATTCTCAGGTTTGAACGAAATTTGTGTTTGAATTCACCATAGAAACATTTCTTGCATTCAAAAACACTGCATCCAATTTTGGTTACATTTGCTAGATTAGTTCTCAAGTTATGCAGAAATTTGTGTTTCATTTGTATAGAGCCGTCCCCCTTCACAAGAGGGAAGCGGTCTCAAACTATCATAAGAACCTTCCCCAGCCCCAAATGCCTGTATACATGTTTTTCACTCCGATCGGTCAGACAGACCGATCAGACGAAATTCATTTCTAACATATATAAAATTCATAAATCCAATGGCCCTCCACATGCCCAATGTGGTTTCATCTACTGAATAGTTCTAAATTATGCAGAAATTTGCGTCGTGTGAGGCCCCCCCCCTTTCAGAGGGCGGAGGGTCTCAAACTACCATAGAAACATTTCTCTTCTTCAAAAACCTTCATACTACATCAAATTTGAGTTCCATTTGCTTAATTAGTACTCGAGTTAATCAAATTTGCGTTTCATTTCTAAAGGAGCCTCTCCCCATTCAGAAAGCAGAAGGATCTAACAGCCATATGAATATGTCTCTTAAAAAATCAGTTAAATTTTTATTCCATATGCTTTAGTGATTTCTCCGGTTATGCAGAAAGTTCTGTCTCATTTTGTTTGAGATCCCCCCTTCTCTTTAGAAGGCAGAAGAAATCTTAAAGCGGTTTTCCATCAAAAACCTTCATATGCCAAATTTTCGTTCCATTTTTGCTCGGATTGAGTTCTCAGGTTGTGCCATTCATTTGCATTTGCCCTTGTATGGGATCTCCCTCGTTTCAGAAAGGAGGGGTCTCCAATCTATCTAAAGCAATTTTCTCCTTCAAAAGCATCTCCCATACACGAATTTGGTTCCATTTTGCGGTTGGATTCATCGAGTTATGCAGAGTCTTCTGTATTTTCATTTGTATACAGGGAGCCCCCTCTTCCAGTGGGGGGAGGAGTCTCAAACCCTGACTAATAAGTGTTTTGCCTTCGAAAAGCCTCCATATGCCAAATTTGGTTCCATTTACTTGGTTAGTTCTCGAGCTGGGCAGAAATTTGTGTTTGTTTTTGTGCCGGCCCCCTCCCTCCCCCTTTCAGATGTGCGGAGGAGTCGCAAGCTTCCCATACAAGACATTTTGCTCAACAACCTCCACATGCCAAATTTGGTTCCATCATAGCGATTCGTTCTCGAGTTATGCAGAAATTTGTGTTTCATTAGTATGAGAGCCCCGCCTCCCTACCGAGAGAGAGAGAGGAGGGTCTCGAACTACCGTAGAAACATTTATTGCCTTTACAATCCCACAATCCAGAATTTGGTTCAATTTGCTTTAGTCTAGATCTGAGAGTTATGAAGAAATTTCAGTTTCATTTGTATGACAGCACCCCTTCTAGGAGAGGGAGGGGTCTCAAACTACCATAGAAACATTTTTCGCCACCAGAAAACCCCACATGCCAAATTTGGTTCCATTTGCTTGATTAGTTCTTGATATATGCAGAAACTTCTGTTTCATTTGTATGGGAGCCTCCCTTTTGAGAGAGGGGAGGGGTCTCAAACTACCATAGAAACATTTTTTGTCTCCAAAAACTTCAGCATGCTAAATTTGGGTTCTTTTGCTTGATCAGTTCTCGAGTTATGCAGAAAAATGTGTTCATTTGTATCGGAGCCCCCATCACCAGAGAAAGGGAGGGGTCTCTCACTATCCTAAAAACCTTCTCCGGCCTCAAAAACCCGTGCATACAAAATTTCACGCCGATCCAGGTTACTTCCGCTCGCGAGTTAAATCGTGACAAAGGAAACCCAAACTCATTTTTATTATATAGATTAATTAAATTATCTACAATTTTGTAGGAGAAAAATACCTCTAAGTTATAAGAATAAAAACCTAGAATGTCTATTATGATCACAAAAGGACCACCCTAGTCACCACCCAAACCGTAAGATAGATCACATTTTTAAGATAAAATCTTCCGAAGACATCATATGTCTAAAGTGACTGGTTTTCGAATTATCGATTTTTGTCGCAAAATTTGACCGATCGTACCACAGTGCGTTGCGGGGTTTCTAAGTCGTGGCATGCTTTGGGGAGACGAGGTACACATTTTTGGTGCAAGTTTTTGCTCTCTTCACTTTTTGGCATCGTCGGCTATCGTCTTTTGTGTCCGATTTAATGAGCATGTAGATTCCATTCAGGTATGCTTGCTTACGGGCTGCATGCGTTGTCCGGATTTGAAACCACGGAATTCCGTAGGCCATGGTGGAATTCAGCGAGACATGATTTAAAATATTGTCATGAAAATAGTACGCTTAAACATCGTCATCAAATTTTTGATATTAACTCAGTCGATTGACGCATGGAATCCCTTTATAAGGCCTTTTCAAAACATCGGACGTAATTTAACAATTTCGAGATGATTAAAGATCTCGAGCGTTACTACAGGGTTACCCACTCGAAGTGTTACCAGATTCAAACTGCTATAACTACCACACTATTAATGACAGCGCGCTCAATTTACACAATGACAGTTCATTCAATTGTTTACAAGCGTACAAAAGCATTTTAGTCTGTGTCGTGTGAAAAAAAGTTATACGTGATGGAATTTAAACGTAATAGTGTGATTGCTTTATATTTGGCTGGAAAATCACAAGCAGCAATTGTTCGTCAGCTAAAACATCTCGAAGTGAACAAAAATGTTTTGTGTATCGCACTATAAATCGTTACAATGATACTGGTAGCATCGCAAAACGCCATGGAGGTGGTCATAAGAAAACAGCAACATCACCTGAGATGATTCGAAAAGTGAAGGCTCGACTTGAACGAAATCCACGTCGAAGTGGTAATCAAATGGCTAAAGAGCTGAAAATTTCGCAAAGTTCAGTGCAACGACTATTGAAAAATGAGCTAAAGGTCAAGCCTTACAAGTTCCAAAAGGGCACGGTCTTACCGCAGCAAAAAAAGTTAGACTCGAAAGAACGAAGGAGTTGTTACACTTGTACGCACGTGGCAGATTTCCGAACATTGTGTTTTCTGATGAGAAGAATTTCCCTATTGAGCAATTCATAAACTCTCAAAATGACCGTGTTTACTTGACCGAACGCACGTACGAAATTTAAGCCTACAGAATGGCACGCGAAGTAATTTCCCATCGCAAGTGATGGTATGAGCTACCGTGACAGCTGATGGGCGCTCTCCAGTCGTTTTCATCGAGCCTGGTGCCAAAATAAACGCGACTTATTATCGTGAAAACATTTTGGAAGGTGCTTTAGAGCCGTGGGCACATAAACACTTCGGCCGGAAAGAATGGACGTTCCAACAAGACTCAGCACCGTCACATAAAGCGAGAATTAACCAAGTGGTTAAAAAATCATGTTCCACGCTTCATTTCGTCGACGCAATGGCTTTCGAATTCACCAGACGCAAATCCGATGGACTTTTCCATCTGGTCTATTTTAGAAGTAAGGTGCGGACTAAAAAATACGCCAGTATGGATGCGCTCAAGAAAGCGATTGTACGTGAATGGGCAAAAATACCACAAGCTCACATTCGTGCAGCATGCAACTCGTTTTTTGACCGTTTGAGGCCATGAGTCAAGGCAAAAGGTGGCCATATCGAGCTAAAGTGAATGGATTCTAAATTTTTGATTATTTTCATACATTTTGCCATTGGACTGAATAAAAATATTATCAAACTAAAAAATTATAGTCATTTGAATAGGTAACACTTCGAATGGGTAACCCTGTAGATAGATAATAATAATAATAAATGCAGCGTATGCAAAACAATACTTCCATCCCGTTTAATGAATTTCTATGCGCAAAGTGAGTTGACATATTGTGAAATGAACAGTTTATTTCCTCCTCCGCACTGCAAACAAAAGAGAGAACGACAATGACAATGAACTTGACGATGACGATGGACTGGAAAGGGTTGAAAGTCTCCCGGCTCTTGCGTTGCTCATATTCCGCTTTCCTCTCAATGGGCACTTCAGATGATAATGACATCCTTTATTGTTCTTCGGCAAGGGGCTTTAAAGCTGAGGACAAATATATTTGAAACGGTGGAAAATTTATGACACTGGATTTAAAATAAGGGGAAAAAGGGTTGACTTGCCCGAAGCTAAATTCTAATATTTGCGGTGGACCATCCATCCGCACTTCATTGAAGCGTTTCTCCTGGCAAACAAACAAGAAAAAAAAATCCATTTCTCGATCGGTTGATGGGACGCAAAACAGTAATTAAAAAACGGAAAATTACGGGGAAACTGTTCTCCCAAGCAGGCTTCGAATTCCGACTGTTGGAAACATGACTGTGACCGAAAAATCTCCCTCCCTAAAGACATGGGAGTGGAAAATGTGGAAGCTACCTAGGCTAAACGAGAGAAAAGCTTGAGAGCACTCGTCTTAATTAAAATAAATTTAGGATCGAGCATAAATTTGTGCAGTTGGAAGGGATGACTGAGTGGAAAACCGTGCCATGTAATTTCGAGAGCCACTGGAGAATGTGAGGTTCTTAGGTATATTCTCAACATTGTGGAACAGGATTCGCTTACATTCGGTGGCCGATTTTTTCACTGGATTTCAGTGTGAAATGTTTTCAATGGTTGACTTACCACATTCGTTGATTTGCCACACTTTTCAAAATTGAATGCCTGTAACAACATGCGTGTAACCCAATTGGAAATAATATTTGCATTTGAAGTTAGGTCTGGAGTCTGTGTCTGGAATCAACCAATTGTACATCATGAGATAAAAAAGTTTGGCACATATCAAAGAGATCATGACTTCCGACTTACTTTGAGAAAATTTGGAGGAGTCACTTTTGAAAACTGGCCTGGAGGCCAACTACATCGTTCAACAGGACAACAATGCAAAGCACACTTTTGAAAAACTACTGTGATCTTGAAGTCAAACCGATTCAAAATACTCTAATGACCCCCACAATCCCCTGATTTGAATCCGACTGAAAATCTGAGGGGTTATCTGGACGATGAAGTGGACAAGACATCGGTAACAAACACAAAAATAACTATTTTGAAGCTCTAGAAACAGCCTGGGAGCATATTGATCCGTCTCTCCCGTCTGTCTGAATTGATCCAACTTTAATAAATACTGATTGTCCTCATCATGTCATTGTTTGAATGGCCAAAAAACCGGTTGGATGGATCGGTAGGCAAGTAACCTAGGAAAATCCATTAAGTACCCCATGCTTTTAGAGGGAAGGAGGTGCAATGCATGTACGGGTTTATAAAGAGTCTCCTCCCAATAACAAGATTGAACAATTGTTCAAGATAGGAGATGAACAAGAAGACTCCGTAATGGGTTAGAAGGAGCGCACGCTTAATAAAAACGGGAAGTTGATAGTCCCACTCCACATCCAATTCGCTTTAATCGGGTGCCCTGATGGTCCCTCTCAGGGTTCCCCCGAGTATGTGAATTTATATGTAAGAGTATATACTATATACTCATACTATATACTATAAGACATTAATAGATGTCGGTCTTGTGATATTTAAAAAATAGTAGTTGAGTAACAGAAGAGCCTGTTTCGATTATATCTGAAATCAATGGTTTAGCTATTCATAGCAACACAGAAAAAAAAGAAAGATAACTGCTTATAAGCGCATGCCAGACTTTCATGGAAGTAGGCATTAAGCAAATAGTAGTTGACGTTCAGAAAATCAGTTTCAATGTTGATGTTTGCTAAGTTAAGATAAAATAATAGAAAATTAACTAGCTTGTCATTTAAGTAAAACATAATGGAACTCAACATGCTGAACTGCAATTCGACTTTTGAACTGTAAAAAATTTAAAGAGGGAGTGATATGAAAATATTTCGCTTGATGGGACAAACTTACATGATAGGTGAGTATTAGTACACGACACTGAAATAATCTGCACATTGTAGACGAAATATGCGTATATGTCAAGATAAGCAATAAAGGTAGTTGGAATTAAATGGAAATTACTAAAATTTCTTCTCATTTTCTAGTTACTAGATTCTGTTCAATGTCTTTTTGGTTGCTTCTGTCGGTGCTTTGGATGGCATTTAATTTCATAGCGCAAAACATTTCTTGGCGATATCATAATCCAACAGCCCTGGGTTTGGCCTAATTGTTCTAAAAACTTTCAAATGCAACTTTCGATCCTTAGTTCCACTACTCCGCTTGCTGTTGATCGATAGTATGCCCCTCACAAAAATGATTGAGAACGCTGCTTCCCTTTTTTTTTAAAAAAAAAAGACCGTGCAATATCGCAGTTGCTACTCCTTTACTGATCAGCACTAGTGTAATTGCACAGAGAACCACATAGATGGAGCTTGGGAGTAGCTTTACATCTCAAATGTACAAGTTCACCAATTCTATTTATAGATCAGTACCGGCACCAGCCACATCCTCACGGTCTTTGGGGAGGGGGGAAGAAGGGTGATTAGTTTGAAAATCGTTGTAATTAGAGACCGTGATCACCACTGCATCTCTACAATTGCCAAGGGAAGGATAGTTGTGTTAGTGAGGCAGGTTATTTTTAGATCATGGATGCACTGTGGTAAGTGAAGCGATCAATGAAAGAGACCACAGTAGACTGCTTTTTATTTAAAATCTAGTGGTGATAGAAAGAGGCAAGTGACAAAGGGCAAGGAAGGGGACGGACCTGGAATTGAATTCCCGACCATCTGCTCAGTAAACAGCACGGTTAAGTTTTCCTTTTTTAGGAACTAACCAATAAAAACTGCTTCGGATTTTATTTTTCCAACTTGCGAATTTGTTTATAACTTCTTTTTTTTTTCTTCATCTGAATACATAAAACTGTCTAATGATGATTTAATCCGCTGAACATCAAAGGAGAAAGAGTCTAACAACGGACTCTTAATGTGCCTTAGGACGTTTTGAAAACTTTATCAAGAAAAGAACTTTCAGCAGAACTTTCTAAAACTTCTCGGTAGAACTTCCCCGGAGTTCAAGGAAAAATTTCATAGAAATTTTAGTAAGAACTTCCCTGGAGTTCTCGGATGAACTTTCCTGATGTTCTGTGAAGATCTTCTCTGATGTTTTGTGAAGTTCTCGAAAGAATTGCCATGAAGTTCTCTGCAAAACACCACTAAAGTTCTTGGAAGAACGTCCCAAGATCGCCGAAGAACTTCAATTAAATTCTCGGAAGAACTTCTCTGAAGTTCGTGGATGAACTTTCCTGAAGTTTTCGGAAGAACTTCCCTGAAATTCTTGGAAGAACTTCTCTGAAGTTCGTGGATGAACTTTCGTGATGTTCTCGAAAGAACTTCCCTGAAGTTCTCGGAATAATTTCATTGAAGCTCTCGGGAGAACATCCCTGAAGTTTTCGGATGCATTTCTCTGAAATTCTGTAAAGATCTTTTCTGGAATGCTCTGCAGAACTCTCTTTAAATTCTCGGGAGAGCTTCCCAGAAGTTTTCGGAAGAACTTCCCTCAAGTTCATGGAAGTATTTTAATCAAGTTATTGGAAAACTTTCCTTAAGTTTTTGGAAAAACTTCGCTTTCGTTCTCAGATGAACTTTCCTGTAGTTATGTAAAGATCTTCTTTAAAGTTCTCTGCAAAACTTTCATAAAATTCTTGGAAGAGCTTCCCTGAAGTTTTAAAAAATATTCCCTGAATGAACTTCTCTTAAGTGCTTGGCAGAACTTCTTAAAAGTGCTCCAAAAAATTTTGCTAATGTTCTCGGAAGAATTTCCCCGATGTTCTCAGAAGTGTTCAGTTGAAGTTCTCGGTTAAACTTCTATGAAATTCTCAGAAGAATTTCGTTGATGTTCTAGGATGAACTTCCCTGAAGTTATTGGAAGAACTTCCCTGAAGTTATTGGAAGCACTTCTTTGATGTTCTCGAAAGAACTTCCCTGAAGTTCTCGGAATAATGTCATTGAAGTTCTCGGAAGAATATCCCTGAAATGTTCGAATGGAGTTCTCTGAAACTCTGTAAAGATCGTCTCTGGAATTCTTTGCAGAACTTTCTTTTAATTTCCGGAAGAGCTTCCCAGAAATTTTCGGAAGAACATTTCTCAAGTTAATGGATGAATTTTTCTAAAGCTCTTGGAAGAACTTTCCTCAGTTAGTGTTTGGCAGAACTTCTTTAAAGTTCTCATAAAAAATTTGCTAATGTTTTCGGAAGAATTTCCCTGAAGTTCTCAGAAGTATTCTGTTGAAGTTCTCGGTTAAACTTCTCCAAAATTCTCGGAAGAATTCCGTTGAAGTTTTAGGATGAACCTCCCTGAAGTTTTCGGATGAACTTTCCTGAAGATCTTTAAAGATCTTCTCTAAAGTTCGCTGAAGAAATTTCTCAGAAATTTCTTGAAATTCCTTAACGTTCCTAAAGTTTTCGGAAGAACTTCCCTTAAATTCCCTAAGGTTCCAAGAAGTGGTGAGGTAAGAAACAGCTTATTATTAAATTAATAGAAGCTTCACTTTTATGCTGGTTATACTCTTTATTGAACTCTGAAAGCGGAAAAATAACATGTTGAAATACAATAATTTGAAATTGACAATTCTTTCATCAATTGGAATAGTTATTTGCAATGTTTTACCTTTCCCTTCTTCGTATGTGTAAG